>JAJOZX010003508.1:402500-497167 GCA_023014485.1 Bathynomus jamesi | reverse complement strand
CACAATTTACATCCATATACATTACAATAATATACTTAAGAGGAAAAGTGTAGGTGTGGCTGTAAAGACTGTACACTGTAGGGTGGATCGATTTTACATTTTTTCGATTCCATATTCTAATAGAGACAAAAACTTGCGCATGCATGAGAAAATAGCCTCTGCAAAATCTTAGCTTAATAGGTAATCATCTTCTGTCCCCGGCAGAGCGATGAAAATCATACTTTAGTAGTCAAAAACGTATTTTTCTTATAATTTTTAAAATATTTCAATATGCATCAAAATTATTCCTAATAACTATAAAGTCGATGAAAAAGACCTCATATGATCGTTTTTCCAAGCGCGTTGTCCTACGTTAATATCTTTTGCCCCCGGCAACAACGTCAAATGTGAAAAAATAGATAATTTATATACATATTTTCAGATCGGCTCTTTGTCTTAAATAATGCATTTATATATTTCCCATAGCATTTATATCGTTGCTTAGGCATGAAATAACACACACGCAAAATTTTATGACTCTAGAGTAATATCTTCTGTCCCCGAGAAAGTCTAAATGTGGATTATAATTACGTTAATGCGATGTTATAAGTACGATAAGTACTAAGTACAGCTCCTCGCTTGCTAATTTTATAAAATTAGCAACCCAGAACTCACCACGAGGAGGTGGCTGTACGTCGAGTTCCACCCTATCCAGCCCCAACCACCCTTCCTTGGCTGCATGTCGATTTACATACGGTAATCTTTCTTAGAATCAAATCGTGGAATTTTTGTTCGGGAGTGAAGACGGGAGCGGATGAATCCGTCCCTCTCTTCTGTTCCACTTACACTGGCAGAGGCTTCGGTTACTAATTTGATGAGTCTCTCGACCGCTTGAGTATGACAAGGGAATAGTGGGATCAGTCCATCAGGCTGGTCTCCCGTCTCAACAAACTCTTTTATTCGGGTATCAGGTATTGTTTTTGTAACGGGGGGTTCGGTCACCTCAGCCGTTTGCCAGTTGATCATTTCGTAATAGTTTTGACTATCGTAGAGCAGCTCAGGCATGGCGAAGGCTCGAATTTCCCCGCTGGTGATTGTTTTGATCGTGCTTTTAATATTCTTCTCCATCCCAATTCTCTTATGTGTTGCTCATCGGCATGTAGCATGGAGATCAAAATATTTTCTGGGTGAGCAAAGAAAGAATTTCTACGGAGGACTTTGTTGGCGATTGTCTTAGATCTTTGAGGCATGGTCTGAGAGAGACGCATCATTTCGAAAAAATGTTTTGCGCCCTCAGTGAAACTGGAGTTTTTCTTTATCTTAAACCAAATTGGTGCGTAAACTGTCATAATGAATCGCACAATTTCGTTGAAGGTGCTGGAGGGTTCACTGGTTGAAACATAGAGGCGCAGAAATCTATTTGCTGTTGTCAGCCACCTGGAATGCGCCATCTTACCTGGATTTCGAGCCGCGAGAGCTGAAGAGCAGCTACCGCTCGACACTGCTCTGTAGATGCCTAACAAATATTTTTGGTCAGTGCTCAACTCGGCATCATCTATGTCAATGTCGGGAGATGGAATGGCATCGAATTCTGTAATTGGAAGTTTTTCGCAGTCGTTCAGTTGTTTTCCAACTGGTCCAGTAAAGCCCATTGGCCCAGTTGTTTTGCCGTCCAAGTCTTGAATGAGGTGTCGCAGTGATAATTCATTACCGTGTAATAGGCATATGATCCACTGAACTGGCCTTTGTAGTTTCATTTCAATCATACGAAGCATACGAATGCTATGGGAAATATATAAATGTATATAAATGTATAAATTACCTATTTTTTCAACATTTGACGTTGTTGCCGGGGGGCAAAAGATATTAACGTAGGACAACGCGCTTGGAAAAACGATCATATGAGGTCTTTTTCGTCGACTTTATAGTTATTAGGAATAATTTTGATGCATATTGAAATATTTTAAAAATTATAAGAAAAATACGTTTTTGACTACTAAAATATGATTTTCATCGCTCTGCCGGGGGCAGAAGATGATTACCTATTAAGCTAAGATTTTGCAGAGGCTATTTTCTCATGCATACGCAAGTTTTTGTCTCTATTAGAATATGGAAATCGAAAAAAATGTAAAATCGATCCACCCTACTGTACAGTAATGTAGAAATGTGTGTGCACCCATTTTGGGTCTCCCATTTAAAGGTGTTTGTGGGGCAAGTGAAGATCATGAGTTTTTCAATACCTCACAGTACTATGGGGGACACCGCTCAGCAGAGGAATCTCTTTAAATGGGGTGTGTAAGGACAGAGAGTATCCCTAACCCAAGATGCTGCCTCCCTATATCCCACAACACCTGTGTTGAGCTGTGGGATCTATCACCCAAATGCACATAATATTTATGAAATAAACTAGTACCATTCATGCAATAAAAATGGGCTTAAACACCATCACCAGATGTCCCTTGCAGACATCAAACTATCCAACCTTCTTTTGAAAGAATCAAGCGAATCTGAAGTCACAACTTCTTCTGTCAGACTGTTCCAAAACTTAATTACTCTGTTTGTAAAACTATGTTTTCTTAAATTTGTTCTACATCTTGGCTTAAATAATTTCATACTATGACCTCTAGTCTGATTATTGTGATCTTTAATGAAAAGAGACTCAAAATCTATCTTATCCAACCCTTTTATCATTTTATACACCTCTATCATATCACCCCTTAACCTCCTCCTTTTTAATGAGAACATGCTTAGATACGCCAGTCTTTCCTTATATGTCAATTGTCTTAGAGATGGGATCATTCTTGTTGCTCGTTTCTGTACTTTTTCCAGTTTTTCAATATCTTGTATCAAATAGGGACTATTAAATTGAATGCAGTATTCGAGGAGGGGTCTTACATATGAAATGTATAGTTGCTTTATAATATTGGGTGATTTGTATTCAATGTGTGTGTGCATGAGATTGAGTCTAGCATTTGCTTTATTTCTGATTACCATACAGTGATTTGAGGGTTTAAGTTCATTTGTCACAGTGACACCCAAGTCTTTCTCTTTATCATCATTTTTAATCCAAATTCCATTCATATTGTATTCAAATTCTGGATTTTTTGGCCCAATATGCATAACCTTGCACTTATCAACATTAAATTTCATCTCCCACTTATCTGCCCAGGCTGTTACTCTGTCTAAGTCTTTTTGTATTGTCATTGCTCCTGCTACTGACTTAACATTATGGCCTAATTTTGTATCATCAGCAAATTTTGAGGTTTTACATGATAGGCCCTTCTCTAGATCATTTATATAGACAACAAAAAGCAGAGGTCCCAGAACAGACCCCTGTGGGACTCCGCTCAATACGGGTCTCCAAGTAGACTTATTTCCATTTAGACTCTGCACTAAATGTAAGAAAAGTGGACTATTAAGTTTGGTGGTTACACAATCAGGGTGTAAATTGTATAACCAAGCTTAAACTAACTGGTTTCAGTAATCTAATTTAAACTCTTTGTTTTCAAGCAATTCTAGGTACGTCCTATAACTACGAAGGTTAACCGAAAAATGAAGTAATACTTATTTTGATGAGCGTACGTACGGTTAACCTAATGATTGGTTAGGTTAGGTCGTGATATTTTCATTAGTTAGCTTTATAAAGCTAACTAAAGGCTAAAAGACCTAAAAGACTAACGAAAATATCACGACCTAACCTAACCAATCGTCAAGAGCGTACGGTTAACCTAACGATTGGTTAGGTTGTGATATTTTTGTTAGTTAGCTTTATAAAGCTAACTAAAGAAGGCTAAAAGACCTAAAAGACCACAATCCAAGATTAAGCACCTGGCTGAACCTCAATCCAAGAATAAGCACCTAACTCAGTCTTAGGTGCGCAATCTTGGATTGATCCAAAGAAATAGTTGAATCTGTATGGATAGATATTGGGCATAAAAATGCCAGAAAAATCAGGATAGGGGGTATCTATAGACCACCTGAGGGATGTTCAGTTGGAGGAATCCTCAAAAGTAAAGAAAATAAGTACAGTATGTAGAAAATAAACTTATTGATGAAATAAATAAAGCAATGACAAGCAATATTATTATTGTTGGAGATTTCAATTATAGGCATATAGACTGGGAAATATTACAAACACCAGAAAGTAATGAGAGATTCTTAGACTGTATAATTGAGAACGGTTTAACCCAGTTAGTAAAGGAGCCAACCAGGGTCCAGGGCCGATGCCATTCTAGATTTAATTCTAACAAATAATCCAGATACTTTCCAGGATATCTCAGTTTCAGAAACACTAGGTTCAGTTGATCATTGTATCCTTCGGTTTAATATTGTTTGTAATTCAAGACCTAGTGAAAATAAAGTAGAAATCCCAGATTTTAAAAGAGGAAATATAAATGGACTAGTAAATGATCTGTATCTAATAAATTGGACAGATATTCTACAGCCTGAACAGACAGTAACTAGTATGTGGGAAAAATTTAAAAGTATAATAATGAACATACAAAGGAAGCATATCCAACAGTGTAAAATCAGAACTGGAAAAAATAAAAAGCAACCTTGGATAAACTGCAATGTAAAAAGAGCAATCATAGAAAAAACAAAAGCATTTCATAAATTCAAAAGAACTAAAAATGGCACAGACTCCGAAATATATAAAAGTAAACGAAGCATTTGCAAGAAAGCAATCAGAGATAGCAAACGAGACCTGGAAAAAAGCCTAGCCAAAAATTCAAAAAACAATCCTAAGAAGTTTTTCAGTCACTTCAATTTGAAAAGTAGAGTGAAAAAGAAAATTGGCCCCCTCCATATAGATCTACAGAAGCAAAGGCTAACAAAGACCCTAAGATTCACTCTAAGGTTAGCCCGAGAGAAAGGAAAAAGTAGGGGGTTAAGAGAAGAGAAGAGAATAATGGGTTCAGTAAGGAGGAACACCTATCACTCGTGGGTTAACATTCATTCAGAAAAAGAGAAAAAAGACTCACAGTCATCATCCGCCGGCCACTGCCGACAAGTCAGAAAAATAGTCAGAGAGAATAGGAGAGGGGTGAAAGATGAAAAGAAGTAAAATAAGAACACTTACAAACCATGCAAACACAGTCTTAACTCACTGTCATACCATGCAAACTACAAACATGCAAGAAAAGAGAGTTACAGACATGCAAAGTAAGGAGAGGATAAAAAAAAAAAAAGTAAGTAAAGTTAAACAAAAAGTGGGTTAGTTTACGTTACGAGCTACATCTACGTTCGTGTCAGTCTAATTTTTTTTTTTAAATAATTTTATTGCTGGCATCACACGCTGGCATGTCACAAGCTGGCATTAATCGTCAATAGACTCATCCTCGACCACCACCCCCAGAGCTCATGTTGCTAATTGTTTTTTTTTGTTTTTTAATTAAACAACGTTAATATTTTTAAAATGTCTGTCAAGACGGTTCTTAAACACATTAACGCTGGTAGAGTTCACGACGGGCGCGGGAAGATTATTCCATTTATCAATTACTTTAAACGTAAAGAAGTTTTTAGCGATATTAGTGATGAAACGTCTGCCACGCAACTTAAATCCGTTATTACGAGTATTACTATTATCGAAAGTGAACAATTTGTCAAAATTTACGTTATCGATGTTATTAACGATTTTGAAAACTTCAATAAGCTCCCCCCTTAATCTCCTAGTTTGCAAGACCCGATGCTTTGAACAATGGAAAGAGTTGTCTATGCGCCTTCAGTTGAATGCTACAATAGATAATGCACATCAGTTGCAAATAAAACATGCTACTGCTAAGTGGAAAGAAATACTGAGACGAATTTATGACTGCATCATGTTTGTTAGAAAATCTAGAAGAGGAAGAACCATTGTTGTCCCAAGGCGATATGATGACTAAGCTGATTGATGCAGCATTGCTTGTATATATTAAGTTAAGGTGTATATATATCAATCTCATAATTGTAAGGTTAGTGAAAAATTCACTTAATTTAGAGCTAGCATTTTTGGGCTCTTGTGGCATCAGTGTTTGGGACTCTGGTGGCATCATTTTGGGGCGCTGCGCGTCCTTTCTACTCGTTTGTGGGATGTCGTACGTACAGGGTGTGGTCTGATAGAGAGCTCTCTTGCAATTCAGTTTGGTTGTTTAGATACAAGATTGTTGCATCGTGCAATAGTCCAGGTTGCGTTGTTGTTGCAAGGTTGAGAAAGAAGACCATAAATAGTACCCCTTTTGTTTTTATATTAAATTCATGTAACTAAGGTCTAAGGTAGGCCCGCATCGAGTCAGCAACCCTGAGGTAGGACCTAATAGGATCTCAAATCCGTAAGTTTTAATTTTAGCTTAACTTGGGCTGTAGGTAGAACTGGCCCTTTAGAATTTGGCCGTTCACGGCTCAGCTGGGATTTTGAACCCAACAAATAAATAAAATAATGTTCTTGGCAAAACAAGATCTTGCATTCCGAGGCCCCTATTAAGGACCGGGTCCAAGATACCGAGGCAGGTGTTGGAGGCTGAACCGTATACTACACTGCCATAGTCCAGCTTCGACTGGACCATGGAAGTGTAAAGACGAAGGAGAGAGCGTCGGTCTGCGCCCCATGTGGTGTGGGAGAGGTGATCTTGTAGAGCGAGGGGACGCTGGAGGGACTGCTTCAGTTGTTTGATATGAGGAACCCAGTTGAGCCGTCGGTCTAGAATCACGCCCAAAACTCGTGTGGAGGGTACCACCTCAAGAGGATTGCCGTATAGCGTGACAGAAGGAACAGGAAGGGTTGCGGGTCTTCTGCTGAAGAGCACACACTTGGACTTCGGGGTGGAGAGGCGGAAACCCACCGACGTCGCCCACCTTTCCACCCGGTAGATGGCGAGCTGAATTTGCCGTTGAACTACGGACGGCTCCCGCCCTGCAAAGTAGATCGCAAGGTCATCCGCGTAGATGGAAGAACGGATGTTGGGTGGAAGGCATTTTGAGACTGTGTTCATGACGATGGAAAAGCATAGAACACTGAGGATGCTTCCCTGTGGGACCCCGTCCATCTGCACGAAAGTGTCTGAGAGGACTGAGCCCACCCGAACTTTAAAGGTTCGGGAGGATAGGAAGCCCCTGATGAAGGTCGGCATGGCTCCTACGAGCCCTAGACTTTGGAGCTGACTAAGGATTATTGTCCGATGAGTGGTGTCGTAGGCCTTCTGGATGTAAAAAAATATTGCTAGGACGAATTGTCCACTGTCAAGTGCATTCTGTATGTCACGACTGAGAAGCAGGAGGGGATCAGTGGTGGATCGAAATTGTCTGAAGCCGGACTGGGTAGCCGGGAAGGAATTACTATTTTCGAGGAAGAACGATAGTCACGTCGCGACCATTTTTCGAAAATTTTGCAGGCACAACACATTAGGGCGATTGGTCTGTAGTTTGTGGGATCAAGGGAAGCTTTGCCGAGTTTGGGGATAGGGATTATGTAGGCCTCCCTCCACCGGGAGGGAAAGGCGCCCTCTATCCGTATGCGGTTGTATAGTAGGGTGGAGCGATTTCCCTGATTTTCGAAATGACATTATAATAGTGCGGAAAATGTGCTATTGTATGTTGAATGCAAAGTGGCAAAACCGTTTTTCTCTAAGACAATATCTTCAGGTGCCAATATGCCAATGAATTTCCAATAAAAACTTAAAACCTCTTTATTTTGACGAAAAATTACATACAGCGACTCCGTAAATAAACAGATTTATATGTAATAGTACCCCACACATGGTGACGATTGGCATATTGACGCCAATCGCCATAAAATCATCACGCCAATCACCATAAAATCATCACGCCAATCACCTACGTGTGTGGCCAGCATAACACAGTGTGTTAGTGTTACACCAGCTGTTGCCGCGGTAAGGTGTTACGCTCTGTCCACTTGCGCAATCACATCAGATCCTTTCACTATTTAATATTTGATGTTGCATTTCAGCACATTCTCTTGCACTTTTGTGATCTTGTTTTTATAAATTTGGATTATATATTATAAATCTTGTATAGTAAAAGATTTATAATCAGGTCAGACATGGCAACTAAAAGAATGCCTCGGCAGTCAAGAACAACGGACTGTCACATATTTGGCAATGGAGAAGAACTGAGTCATCGTGTTCTACCAACATTTGAGGGTGTTATGAAATGCTATATATATGAAAGAAGACGACTGAAAGAAGAGTTAAACAATAAAAATCCT
The DNA here is from genome assembly GCA_023014485.1 of Bathynomus jamesi. NCBI lineage: Eukaryota > Metazoa > Arthropoda > Malacostraca > Isopoda > Cirolanidae > Bathynomus > Bathynomus jamesi. The sequence continues at coordinate 488,988 of JAJOZX010003508.1, read as the reverse complement.
TCTGTTCATGAAATATCATCGGCGGTTGCAGAAAACTTAATTTCATTATACAATAAAGCATCAATTCCAATTGTATCCTTCAACCGCGTTGTAAAGAAAATAAAAGATTATCATACAAAATATAGATCTATATTAAAACAGCCTAAAGGTATGAAACAAACGGAGTCTTACTTAGATAAGTGCCAAAAATTTAAAGATGATGCTCAAAATCTTTTTGATATGGCCGCTTGTAAATGTAAAGACTTTCACTCCTGCAAATGCCCAAAATCAAATCGAGTACCGAAACATGAACAAGAATTCCTAAAAGACCAAAGAACAAAAAGAAAAATGGCCATAGGATCAGTTGATATTTCTGCTTCTAAAAAAATACAATTAGCACAAATTAGAAAAAGCAGTAGAGATTTGGATCTTTCAAAACAACTGCCAGTAATGTCATCGACTTCATATTCAGAAAGTTTTCAATTTGAAGATATATCTTCTTCAACAGATACAGAAAAAGAATCTGACGAAACATTTGATGAGCCAATCTCCGTAAAACGGAAACGCATCAGAAGCGAACGCGGAAAAAGTCGAAACATAAAATCTCTGAAGCGATCACGCTTCCCTTCACTTGCAAAAGCTTGTGATCGTACAGGTATTTCAGATAGAGCAGCTGCCATAATAACAAGTTCTATTTTGCACGACATTAAACAAACATCTGAGCCTGATCCATCCCTGGTAATAAATCGCAGTAAAGTGCGCAGAGCTAGGAAGCATCAACGTGATGAGCTTCAATAGGATGCTAGCGCAGAAAAAACAATTATGAGTATTTATTTTGACGGTCGCAAAGATAAAACTATTGTCCAAGAAGAGAAAGGTTCTAAATTTTATCGTAAAGTTGTTGTGGAAGAGCATGTAACCTTGGTAGCAGAACCAGACCGAGTGTATCTAGGGCACTTTACTTCTGAATCTGGGACATCTAAAAGTATATGTAAAGGAATATGCGATTTTTTGAATACACATAACGTTGATTCTTCAAATTTAGTTGCTATGGGATGTGATGGAACTGCTGTGAACACAGGAGCGAAAGGTGGAGTCATTCGGCTTATGGAAATGCATCTCAATATACCTTTGCAATGGATTGTGTGTCATTTACATGCAAATGAGCTTCCTTTACGCCACCTCATGGAGAAATTGGATGGAAAAACAACTGGACCTCGTGAATTTGTTGGCATCATTGGCCAGCATTTGCAGAAATGTGAAACACTTCCGGTTGTTCATTTCGAAAAAATCGAAGTTGAAATTCCATCTATTGACAAAGACGACTTGAGCACGGATCAAAAATATTTGTTTGATATTTATCAAGCCGTTTCAATTGACGAATGTAGTACTGACCTATCAAGACGAAATCCCGGGAAGATGGTGCACTCTAGGTGGTTAACCACTGCAAATTGTATTCTGAGATTATACGTAGCTACACCTGAACCTTCTGATGATTTGAAAAATTTGGTTTCGTATGTTATGCACGTATATATCCCAATGTGGTTTACAATCAAACAAAGCAAATCAATTGCATATGGAGCTCCTAATGTTTTCAAAACCATTCAGTATTCCCGAATGTTGAACGATTCTGTTCGAGCAGTTATTGAACCAGTGATCCAAAGAAATGCATTTTTCGGTCATCCAGAAAACATACTTTTGAGCATGATACAAGATGAGCGTAGCCATGTAAGAGTACTTGGATGGAGAAGAATAAAGAAAGCTAGAGAAGAATATCGTGGAAAAAGTCTTAGACTCTTTAAAATCTCAAAGTTAAATTTCGAAGCCACAGACTACACAAACATGACTAATTGGCATGACATCGCAGTAACTGAACCTCCAATGACGCGTGATTGTGTTTCCGACGATGAAATTGACACAATGATTGCTAATAGAGAAGTGAAGGATTTCAACAAGATGCCATGCCATACTCAAGCTGTTGAACGAGTCATCAAGTTAGTTACAGAAGCATCGTCTGCTGCGTGTGGAGCAGGATCTAGAGACGGATATATTCGATCGAGAATGGTAGCACGGAAAATGATGCCCTCATTTGAAACCAAATCTGAGTTTCGAATATAATTAGATATTGACTAAAGTTTTCATTACATAAGTCAGGTCCATATGGTTGGGTGGTAGGGTTGGGCATGGGTGGAACTCAACATACATCCACCTCCTCGTGGTGAGTTCTGGATCATTCGGGCTGTATACGAATTTACGTGACAGTCAGAATGAACGAAGAGCTGTATTTATGGAACCAATTATTTATTTATTATCTGGAAATAAAAAATCAGTGCAAATAATATAAAAGCTATTTCCGTACATTGAAAAACTCAATATTTAAATCAGTTAAATTTCCTTATATCACTTGTCTGTAAAATACCATTTTTTTCAGAATAAATTCATAAATTTAGGTAATAACATTGGTACCTGGAGATGTATCCTTAGGAGGCTACAACTTTTATGCGTGCTTACTATCAGGTCACAGCATATTTTGCGCACTATTAGGAATCTTAATTCAAAACTTACATAGAACTTTCCATTTATGCCTTTTACTGAATATTGCTATTTTTTTTGCATATAATCTACATATTTGGAGTAAGATTGGCACCTGAAGATATTAAGTTAAGGTGCTATAACTTTAGAACGCACTTACTATAAGGTTTTGGTCCATTCTCCACAGTATTACAATCCATAATTCAAAAGTTACAAATAAATTTCCAGTTGTCCATTTTTTCTAAATGTCAGTATAATTTCGCAATATATTCATAAATATGGAGTGAGATTCAGGGGCGGATCCAGGAATTTAAGCAGAGGGGGGTCCAGTCTTGGTGGGGCTCGTTACTGATATGTCCTCGGCCGAAGGCCGAGGACGCGCGAGCGAAGCGAGCGCCAGGGGGGGTGCCAGAGGGGGGGCGTTCCCCACCTCAGTAGGAAATGTTCATATTTGAAGATAGCTTTATATGGATTTGAAGTATAGTCCCGTTATCAAAATCCTGCTTGTTCACACACCCAGGCCAGGTCTGAAATGTCTCAGGATCGGACATAAACTTTTTTTTCTTTATTCTTTTTAAGGAAATTAATTTTGTGGCAACCGGGATACATGTACTTTAAGCCATTTTAAGTCTTCAGGTCTTATTTTTCATATATAGGAGCAAACAAACGCAATCGAAAAATCGTTGGTCACCGTGAGCAGGGGGGGGGGGGTCCGGACCCCCTCGACCCCCCCTGGATCCGCGCCTGAGATTGGCACCTGAACATATTAATGTAGGAGGCTAGAAATGTAATACACACTTTGTTTCAGGTCATAACACATTTTCTACACTATTACGAACCATGTTTCAAAAGCTTGTGGAAAAAAACCCCAAAACACTCCACCCTATTGTATAGGTCTAGTAGGAAATTTTGTAAGGTAGGGTGGGTGTGCTGGATCATGCTGTAGGGGATACCGTCCGGGCCGAGACAAGGGGATCGTCGAGAGGCCAGTGCCGCCTGTAGTTCACGCATGGTGAACAGTCGGTTGTAGGAGCTGTCTATGGGCGGTGAAGAGGAGCTATTTTTAGGGGCGGGTACGAGGGAGCTAACTGCAGAGGAAGAAACGGCGGCGAAAGTAGAAGCTAGATGGTTTGCCACTGATTTTGGCTCGTATAGGAGTCCGTCGTTAGTCCGGAGTACCGGGGGTGGGGACATGTCGTCTCTCGACACCCCGTACCTTCTTCTAGATGGTAGCCGAACGTGTGGTGGTGGTGGTGGTGACGCCGGATACAAAGGCACGCCAAGAAGCTCGGCGCGCGGTCTTCATTGTGCGGCGGGCGATGGCCCTGGCCCGCTGCATCTCCGTGCGATGGATGGGAAGTCGCGTACGGTAGAACCGTAGAGTAGCCGTCTTCTTGGCGCATACGGCCTCCGTGCACTCTGGGGTCCACCAAGGTACCCGTCGGGCGCGGGGGTAGGTGGAGGATCGCGGGATGCTAGAGCACGCAGCCGCTACCATGTTTGATTCGAAGTATGCGATACACTCATCGGAGGATGGGAAGTTGGCAGTCGTTCGGGTTGTATATGTATCGTCGTGGAAGCGGGACCAATTAGCTTTTGCAGTAATCCATTTCTCCAGTACCCGAACGGTCTGGTCGGGCCAATTGAGCGTGAGTTGAACTGGGAAATGGTCACTTCCATAATCCTCTTGGAGGATTTGCCATGAGAAATCTAGGAGGGCATCGGTCGAAATGAAGGACAGGTCTATACAGGATGGAGTGCAGGTGGTGGCATGGTAGAATGTAGGAGAGCCATCATTGAGGCACTCAAATGAGAGCTCGGTCATGATGTTGATCAGGGTCGGGGCCATATAGGTGGAGTGTGTCTCTCCCCACATGGGGTGGCGACTATTGAAATCGCCCAGTAATAGAAAGGGCCTGGGGAGTTGTTGTACCACCTCCACCAGGTCATCGCGGGAGACTTGAGTGTGTGGAGGGAGGTATATTGAACAGACGGTGTACTGTATATCCAGGGAAAGCCGGGTAGCAATCACCTGTAACGGAGATCGGATAGGGGAGATTGTAGAAGGGGACTGCGTGGTGGATGAAAATGGCAGCCCCCTTTCGAGTGCAGGTAGGAGACGGGGTGGTGATGAAAGAATATTCAGTCGGACAGGACATGGGTCTGGTCCCCAGGATGAATTCCTGGAGACAGACACACACCGGACGGGAAGTGGCAATCAAGGAATTAAGGCCTTCGTAATTCGTGAATATTCCTCTGCAGTTCCAGTGTACTATTGTAGTTTTCGGGGGATCCATTATTTGATGATGGGGGATGGGTAAAGGTATAGGTGCGAAGAGGCTGGAGTGTGAAGGTAGATTTGAGGTTCGCGAAGGCGAAGGATGGGTTAGGAGTATGGCTGGCTATCTGCCGTTCACCAGAGAAGGAATCGGTCGGCCTGTCGATCTCCGCGGAGACCGCGGGGTCGAGTCACCCGAGCGAGACCGGAGGCGTGGATCATGGCAGCTTGGAGATTGTCGTGGGCTCCGATGGTGCGAAATTTCTTGATGAGCTTTTGTGTTCCGGCCATGGGGGGGGGGGGCGTTTTTTTTCCAAAATTGGCACCTTCCCGCCTGTCTGGGGTCTCACGACGGACCCCAGGTGGCGATAGGGGATGCCAGAAGGACTCGGCAGGTGGGAGGGAGGGAGGACGTGCTCAGAGAGGCTGACAGGGTGTGGGCCGGGGATTTTAGGGGAGCAGGTACAGTGGGGTTGGGAGGAGATGAATCAGTGTTCTCGTGGAGGGGTAGAAAAAATGGCAGCAAGAGGCAAGGGCAGGTCCATGAGACTCACGGGCGCAGCCGAGTTCCCCTCACCGTGTAGCTGCGCCAGAGCCGCATCAACTGGATCCTCGGGGGAGAGGATGTTGTCCAGATTAGATCTCGTTGTGGGGGGTGGGTCATGTACTTCGGCAACTATTGTCAGAGTCTGTCGGGGTAGATTAATGGGACTTCTGCGGTGGGGCTGTTTGGTCCTCATAGGTGAAGTGGGCGGTGTGAACTTCGTAGGGTGGAGTGATTGTTTAGTTTAAAAAATCAGGGGGTTAAATAGTTGTCAAATGTCTAAAAATGAGCATTGGTGGTTGCTGGTTATATCGCATCAGCAACCACACTCTATATGTGCCACGCCCACATGCGACTCAAAAAACCCCTTTATTTTACCTATTTAGGGCTCTATAATAGCTAGAAGCACAATCTAAAAAGTGCATCTTATGATTTTTTGATGCTGAGAACAACAAAATTATTTTCAAAAGTGTACATTGATGTATAAACATATTTTTTGAGAGTTAAATTAAAATCAGTAGCTGTTTTTGTCCAACCTACTTTATATTTACTTCTATTTTTCAGAATTTTTATAACCTATTCAATTAACACTAGTTTAACATCTTCAAGATTTTTAGTTACTTATGAAACGTAGAAGCCAGACAACAAAAGTTTTACATGGTGGCCATAGTTTTCCATCTGTGATAGCGTGGGGTAGACACCCCAGTTAGGTTACTTAGGTTCTAGCAAACAATCAAAAGCACTTACCGGTGCGTTGAATTAGATATTCCTTTGAAGCCTACCATTAGATTCTGTGTCCCACAAACGGCCTACCTAACTCTCTCTTACATTACCAACTTAGAAGCTATAGACATTACCCCTAACTATACTTAAGTACGGACAACTTTCTACCCCATTTGTCACCTTAGAAACACCACCTAATTACACTCAGCACCAATGATTAGGTCAGATAGGAAAAAACATCTCTAGGCTAGCCAAAACAATACGAACAGCCGCGTTGGTTCGTTTATGACTTGCTCTTGCCATTCAGCTTAGATTTAGTGATATTTCCCCTTTAGTGACTTTTAGACTATATACATATAATATACATACACGTCACCTCACTCCTCCCCTACAAGTTTAGTCTGTCAGGGGGATGAGGGACCCTAGACGACCTGCGGAGCGGGGTTGATGTAGTAGGATTAGGTGCAACCTGTATAGGCGGGCGAGTTGAACCATTTTCCGGAGGATCAGTTCTCTCTTCCGAAAGACTCTGGTCGTTCTGCAATTCACGTTCCCATATCTGGTCCTGATGGCGTTTAATAGAACGACCATCTTCTAGTTGGCACTTGAAGGAAACAGGGCCCGTTCTCTCCTGGACAGTTGCAGGAACCCATTTTGGTCCAGCCCCATAGTTGCGAATCATAACTGGATCATTAGGTTGCGCCTCTATAACTCTCCCTCTTTTAGTGTCATGGTACAGCTTCTGTTTTTCCTGATGGCGTAAAACTCGTTGTTGTAACGTTTCGTTTGGACGTAACAAATCGAAAACTGAACGAATTCCCCGGCCAATCAGAAGTTTAGAGGGAGACACCCCCGTCGTGGTGAGGTGTGTTATTCGATATTTAAACAAAAATTTATCCACCACCACTTGCATTTCCTCCCCACGAGAATGACGCAAGGCCGACTTGAAAGTACGGACCATGTTTTCCGCGAGACCGTTAGTAGATGGATGGAAAACACTAGACCGGACATGTCTAATGCCATTTAGGTGGACGAAGGAACGAAATTCCTCACTGGTAAAACAAGTACCATTGTCGGAAACCAGGACTATGGGTAAATCCCATCGAGCGAAAACTGAACGGAGTAAGCGAATAGTAACACCCGAAGTCGTGGAAGTGGTTTGAAGAATTTCCACCCACTTAGAGTAGGCGTCCACAATGACTAGGAAATAAATATTATTTATAGGACCTGCATAGTCAACATGGATCCTATGCCATGGTATAGTAGGCCATTCCCAAGGATGAAGTGGACTTTTCCTTGGGAGATCTCTGTTCTCTAGGCAGCTTTGACAGGAACGAACCAATAATTCGAGTTCTCCATCTAAACCAGGCCACCAGAAATAAGCTCTCGCCAGCTCTTTCATTTTTGTTGCGCCCATGTGATCAGCGTAAAGTTCCTTCACTAAATTCGACCTGCCTTTATTTGGAATAATCACTCTGTGGCCCCATAAAAGACAGCCATTTTGAATCGAGAGGCCAGACTGACGTTGATAAAAAGGCTGTAATTCACTCTCAACCTTAGTAGGCCATCCAACTGAGCAGAAATGGATGACCCTAGACAGAATAGGGTCTGATTTTGTCCACTGTTCTATTTGTACCGCAGATACTGGAGTGGATTCCAAAAACTCCACCAAGTGAACCCATTCTGTAGGTATAGGTACACAATCATCTGGATTTTCTAAGGGCAACCTACTTAGCACATCAGCCGTACCTAGAAGTTTACCTGACCGATGTACTAAGTCAAATTTATAGGCTTGTAGAATCAGTGCCCATCGTTGAATCCTACCTGAGGCCATAACTGGCTTACGGTCAGTAATTAGTTTAAATTCATGACCCCCATAGAGAGAAATGAATTTTTTTTTTACTGCAAATACTAAGGCTAATGCTTCACGTTCCACTTGTGCATATCGTTTTTCAGTCTCAGTTAGTGTTCTAGAAGCAAAACAGATAGGCCTATCTACACCATCAATGTGGTGAGATAACACTGCCCCAATTCCATAAGAACTGCTGTCTGCTGAAACTACGAGAGGAAGTTTAGGATCATAATGCACTAGGAGAGTGGACTTTAGTAGTACGTCCTTGGAAGCCTCAAATGCTTCCTTTTGAGTTTTCTCCCATCTCCACTGTTCCCCAGATCGTAATAGCTTATTTAGGGGTTCAAGGAAAGTCGATGCATTAGGCAAAAATTTCCTATAAAAGTTTAGGAGACCTAAATAAGCTTGTAACTGTGTGATGTTTTGTGGAGATGGATTTTTTTATTGCTTCTAGTTTATCCATCGTTGGATAAATGCCTGAGGCATCTATGCAGAACCCGAAATATGAAACCTCGTTAGTGACCCATGAACACTTTTCTCTCTTTAGCTTAAGTCCGGCATCCCGGAGTCTTTTTAGAACCGTGGTTAATCTAGTTAGGTGTTCTTTCTTAGACGAACCCGAAATGAGGACATCATCTAAAAAGCAAAGTACCCCTGGAATGTGACCTAGAACTTGGTCCATTGTCCTCTGAAAAATACCCGGAGCCGATGCTATTCCATAGCATAGCCTATTGTACTTATATAGGCCTCGGTGCGTATTTATGATAGTTAATTCTTTAGAGTTTTCATCTAAACTTAGTTGAGCATAGGCTTGGGACATATCGAGTTTTGTGAAATATTTACCCCCAGCAAGAGAGCTAAATAATTCATCAGGCTTGGGTATAGGATAGCAATCTAGAAGGACGGCTCTATTTGCTGTTAAAAGGTAATCTCCACATAACCGCACGGACTTGTCCGGTTTTAGCACAGGAACTACTGGGGCAGCCCACTTAGCGTGTGTGACTGGTTCAATAATTTTATCTTTTAGCAGCCTGTCAATTTCTAAATCTACCTTCTCCCGCAGTGCATGCGCAATTGAACGAGCCTTACAAAATTTCGGAGTTACATTAGGATCTACTTCTATGCAGACCTGATGGCCTTTTAGGTTGCCTACTTCAGGCCCAAAAACAGAAGAAAACTCCCTTAACAATGAGTCTATGTCAGATGGATACGAGTGTGTATGCACATCTGCCTGACCCTTTGGCAAGATTTTGTCAATCGGTATTTTCAAAGCGTCAATCCAATCACGGCCTAGTAGAGTAGGCCCTTGCTCATCCACAACTAAAAGGGTTAAGGGATGAGACAAAGTTTTCTGGTTAAGTGTAACTGTGACGTATGCTTCTCCACAAATAGGTATTTGTATGTCCCCATACTACTTCAAAATAGTTTTAGATACATGTAGTTTAGGTGTTTTTTGAAAATCTTATCAAAAACTGCCTTGGACACGACCGTCCGGGAAGCACCCGTATCTAATTCTAGAGGAACTGTGATTCCATTTAGGCCTACCTCTACAATATATGGGCCTGTATTTTTCCCACTTTGCTGCTCATAAAATAGGTACTCCACTCCAATGTTCGAAGTATTCCCCTTTTGAGGATTTACACTAGAAATGTTAAAATTAGAATTTTCACCCTTCGTTTTCTTTGAAAAACACACTTTAGCTATGTGGCCTATTTTACTACAGTTTCGGCAAACTGCTTCTTTAAAAGGGCAATCCTTCTTCCAATGGTGTTTTCCACACCCTGTACATGGCTTGGAAGGCTTAGTAGAATTAGTAGGCTTAGTCGTATTCGCCTCATACCTTTTATTTGTCTGTCTAGTAGCCTCATTAGGTCTGCCAGGCCTAGAAGATTTAAAGCTATTTACGTGTTGGGCTTTACTACTGTGATTTCCAAAAGCTCTAACATCTTTAGCAGCTGCTTCTCTAGCCGTAGCTATTTCTACAGCCTGACAAAGTTAGATCCTGTATGGCTAATAGGGCTCTCTGGGTAGACTCCTCTTTGAGACCCATTACAAACCTATCTCTTAGCATTTCATCTAATTTGTCCCCAAATTTACACGTACGGCTATGGCTTTTTATTCCTGCAACAACTCTGCAATGCTTTCATTTCCCGTCTGATGCCTTGAATAAAATTTGAAACGTTCATAGATGAGAACTACTCGGGGTTTGTAGTGATCGGTTAGGGCCTGTACCAATTCATTATAGGTGCAGGTTTCCGGTGCTTTAGGAGAAACTAGGTCCATAACTAAACCAAACGTTTTAGGGCCTATTATAGTTAAAAAGGTAGGTACTTTCTTAGCATCAGGAATGGAATTTGCCTCGAAAAACAACCTCACCCTAGTGGCATAAGCTTCGAAGTCCTCCCAGAGTCTTCGTAGGGGCTTATATGGCCAATCACCGACATGCTAGAGCAAAACCGAATTAGGCCAAATCACGTGAAGTATGGAAAACTGATGAGTGGGTAGTTGGAGGTAACGAAAATGGTTCACTGAGTACGTAGGTAGTTAATCTAACAATTATTAAATTCCTTTTATGTCAATAACTGGGTGGATGAAACCAATTGGTTGCTCACCAGAGTTATTCTCCACACTAGTATTTAAATACTGAGAGAGAAGAGCGTGCTCGGTAATAGATACACATTACCGCTCAACCAACCGAGGAAAAAACCAAGACAACGCTGGTGGAAAAAGCCCCGCGAAGAGGAGAACAAAGGGGGAACGAAAACGAACAACGGGGCGAGAGGACGGAACAGGGGAAGGGACGAGAACAGAACGAAAAAGATCCCCACCAGCAAGTACGCTCTCGACAATTAAACAGGAAGGAGAAAAGAGAGACTCTAATAACTAACAGTAAGTGACTAATTGTGTTTTTAACCCAGCAAATTAATCACATTAAATTAAGCTGGGTCAGACAAGTTAGGCCTACATTGTGGCCTAAGACCCAGCATCAACTCATAGCTTAACAAAGGTGAAGGTAGATTGCCCTAACCTAATTTGGTGAGGAATCCTACTGTGGACCTCAATTTATCTGCCCGCTCTGGACCATTTCCGGAATCTCTAGGCTGACCCCTCTAGGCTAGACTTGATCTACTCTATAGTTAGACTGGAGATATAAGGGGTGGGTTAATTGTGGACCAATTCATACAGAGCATTTTTCGCATGAAGTAGGTTAGATTAGGTTTAAATTTGATCTAGTTACTCCCCAGTTAGGGCTGAGTAGGAATTAGTTTTAGAGTTAGGGCTGAGTAGGAATTAGTTTTAGAGTTAGGGCTGAGTAGGAATTAGTTTTAGAGTTAGGGCTGAGTAGGAATTAGTTTTAGAGTTAGGCCGGCGGGACCTACGCTATAGTACGGTAGCTTACCCACACAAACAAACCAAATCGGACGACCCACTAGGCTACATCCAATTTTCCAAACAACCACTTGAACCCAATGAGCCAAATTTAACCCAATGAGCCAAATTTAATCAAATGAGCCAAATTTAATCAAATGAGCCAAATTTAATCAAATGAGCCAAATTTAATCAAATGAGCCAAATTTAATCAAATGAGCCAAATTTAATCAAATGAGCCAAATTTAATCAAATGAGCCAAATTTAATCAAATGAGCCAAATTTAATCAAATGAGCCAAATTTAATCAAATGAGCCAAATTTAATCAAATGAGCCAAATTTAATCAAATGAGCCAAATTTAATCAAATGAGCCAAATTTAATCAAATGAGCCAAATTTAATCAAATTCAGTCCAATGAGCTTAATCGAATCCCATCCTCGTCGCCAAATGTGATAGCGTGGGGTAGACACCCCAGTTAGGTTACTTAGGTTCTAGCAAACAATCAAAAGCACTTACCGGTGCGTTGAATTAGATATTCCTTTGGAAGCCTACCATTAGATTTCTGTGTCCCACAAACGGCCTACCTAACTCTCTCTTACATTACCAACTTAGAAGCTATAGACATTACCCCTAACTATACTTAAGTACGGACAACTTTCTACCCCATTTGTCACCTTAGAAACACCACCTAATTACACTCAGCACCAATGATTAGGTCAGATCGGAAAAAACATCTCTAGGCTAGCCCAAAACAATACGAACAGCCGCGTTGGTTCGTTTATGACTTGCTCTTGCCATTCAGCTTAGATTTAGTGATATTTCCCCTTTAGTGACTTTTAGACTATATACATATATATATATATACATACACGTCACCTCACCATCCATTGACAGTTTTCCTAATGGAAAATTACCTACCGCTAGACAAGTTGTTCAGCGTCTACTTAAGGAGCCAAACTGGAAAACCAAGGAACACATCAGAAAAGTTGCAGATGAGTTGGGGAAACAATGGATTTGGTGTAATGTTTATCCACTAAATTTGCACACCATTGAGACGAAGGTGGACAAACTAGCAGCAGACTTTTCATGGTAAGTCATCATAACTTTCTATCCTGGGTAGTACTAAATTAATTACAAGAATGTCTTCTTAGCCAATAGTAATTTTTTATTTTAAATATAATTTTGTTGTGGTGTGCTCTGTAAACCTGTGAATTAACTTATCTATGTATTTCAGCCAAAATTTCTAAACTAAAAAATATTTAAGCGATTTGTGACCACAATTCTTAAGAAGAAAATATTGATTTTTTTTTTTTTAATATTTCAACTTCGAAAATGCATCAACAGGTTTCATCGATACTCTGTCACAGAGAGAGGTTCAACCTATTTGGCAAAACTAGAATTGTTTGTCAAAGATCTTGATTGTTTATTTGATATTTTTTCTGAGGATCTTTCTCAACGACGAAAATTGTAGTAGTAGTTTAAACTGAGGATGACTCAGGATGATTCCTCCTTCTATGAGGATCAAAAATCTGTGAGGCTAGGATACTGTTCAAGATTTGAGGAAAAGCTCACAGAGGCAGATGTTAGATACAGGAGAAGAATAATTGATGAACAACGAGCGGAATTATGGTTAGTCAGACTTGAACCATTTTAATTAAACCTTTGATGTTTTTTTATTATATATATATATATATATATATATATATATATATATATTGGCATAGTAAATCTAGTCATCTAGTCATACTAATTATTCAGTGAACGAAGCCGGAGAGAAGAGGCAAGTACATCACAACCTCAACCAGACAGGCCAGACACTACTGGTAGCTCTAGCGAAACTCCATCAGAAGACTCTCGAGATGATCCACAGCCTGCTGGTTCCTCTCATTGTAATTACCAAGATCTGGAGAACCTGTGCAGAGCTGTTGATAGGTAAATTAGCACTTGTGAATTGCGATTGTTCTTTAATAACTGTACTTAGTTGTATGTGCCATGTCATTTCGGTAGACTTAAAATGGATATCATTTTTCTCAACTTCAAAATACAATCTTGCAGGTATTCAATTTCCGACAGAGCAGGTGCAGCGGTAGCGTCAGCAGTTTTAAAAGATTTTGGCATTATCACTGATGATGACAACACTAACGTCATTGACAGGCAAGATTTCAAAATTATCATGATTACATTTTCATCCACATTTCCTAAGCTTTTTTAACAAAATTACAATTACTACTACTACTACTAAGTAAAGTAATTTTATTTAATTATACATATTATACATTGTAACATGGAAAAATAAATTTGAAATATATTGGGCTGAGGCATAAAAGTCAGTGTATTTAGCCATCACTGTTCATTGTTTCCTGTTGTACATATTCCTGTTTATCAGTGCTACCTCCAGCCTTATAAATTTGTAAACAATTTTCATTAATAGAGGAGTAAACTACGAAGGCAACGGTTTAAGTACCGTGAACAGATCAGAGCCGAGGAAGAAGTATTCTTTGGTTTAGTGGACAGCATTTATGTTGATGGCCGACAGGATGGTACTGTGACAATTAAAGAGTTAGAGGGGCGACATTATCAACAAACCAAAGTAGAAGAGCACTATGTTATAGTCGGAGAACCGGGTAAGCCACTGTTTTCTGTATGGTATGTTTTAAATTTTTAGTGGATAGCATAAATTTGGTCTTAGTAACATTAAGGAGTAAGAACTATGCGATAGTTATATATGGTCATTGGTCATACCTGGTAATCTACTGATCTCAAATACATTTATTATTTCCTTAAATTTTGTTTAAAATGTTTCAGGAGGACATTATCTGAACGGTGTATCAATTGCACTAAGTCTCTATGAAGCAGTGAAGTACACTGATCTGGAAAACAACCTGCAAGTCATGGGGTCAGATGGAACTGCAGTGATGACTGGACATAATTCAGGGGCGATCAGAGTCTTTGAAGAGCTTATTGGAAGACCACTGCAAAGGATCATATGCCTCTTACATTGTAACGAGCTACCTCTTCGTCATGTTTTCATGGAGCTCGATGGGACTACGAAGAGCCCTGATAGTTTTTCAGGGCCAATAGGAAAACAGCTAGGTGGTATGGTTTCTGAATGTAATGTCAAATTTAAGCCAATCAGAAATCAGAATTTCGCTATATTGCCCAATGATGTAATTGATGATCTCAGTCGTGACCAATACTATGCTTATAGAATATGCATGGCAGTCATGCTAGGGACTATTGTGAAAAGGACCTTCAGCTTTTAGAAGTTGGGCCATTAAATCACTCAAGATGGCTGATATTAGGTTGTAGAATACTCAGATTCTGCGTTTCACAGAAAAAACCGAGTTCAGTATTGATAACTGTTGCTGAGTTCTGCTTAAAAGTGTATTTCCCCAGCTGGTTTGAAATCAAGAATAATCACTCAGTGACCGATGGTTCAAGAAACTTCTATTCAATGCTGAGCAGAATCTCCAAGTTTCCTAATAAGAAAGTAAAAGACATTGCCCTAAAAGCCCTAAGGAGGAATGCTTTTTTTTGCTCACCCCGAAAACATTGATATCGATGCTTGATGATGAGGACAGGGAGAGAAGAAACACTGCAGTAAATAAGATCCTGGCACTGAGGGGTGAAGTAGAGAAAACAACCCAGGACATCAGTCAAAATGGATTTCACCGGCGAAGATTTGGAAGTTGAGGATGATGTGAATGATGATGATTATGACAGTTTGAGTTATACAAGAGACCGCACTGTCAGGAAATTTAAGGTGACTATAATCAATGAAAATGCTAAGTCGTATGACAAGATGAGTAACCTTGATAACTTGACAGCAGAGACTCCAATAGTTACCTATCTTACATCAACTGAACTTGCGAACATTAGAAAAAATCCTTTGAAGTTCAAACAGCCATGCCACAATCAAGTGGTAGAACGCCATATCAAGCTTGTGACTGAGGCATCTGCAGCTGTCATTGGGTTCAATAGAAGAGATGGCATGATCCGGCAGTGTATAAAATCCCGTAAACTGATGAAAAAGTTTAATACAAAACAAGAATTTGCTTAGATTCTACATTTATTTGATGAAATTTTAGTGTAAATTTGTAATATATGGTCAATATGCATTACTTTTTCATGAAAATGTGTTAAAACTCCGTTTTACACTGAAATAATTTTATCAGTCTCAGCATCAAAAAAAAAAATAACAGTTTTTAGATTGTGTTTCTACCTATTATAGAACCCAAAATGGGCAAAATACAGGGTTTTTTACAGTTGCGTATGGATGTGGTACATATAGGGTGTGGTTGCTGATGCAGTATCACTTGCAGCCACCCAAAACCACTACCAATGTTCATTTTCAGACATTTGACAACTATCTAGCACCCCTGATTTTTGAAATATTGATTTTCATAAAAACTCCACCCAAGACTGTGAAGGTCCGATCCGTCTTTTTAGCACTAGGGGAAGAGGGACACAAATTGAAAGTCCGGAGGGTCTGGCGACTCACTCCGACATCTCAGCCTCGTCGGCTTACTCCGGGCGATAGGTTCGGGTGTGTGCAGTGTGTGCTGGGAGGGCAGGGTTCTAGGTGGGTGGGGCCTGGGTGTCCTGATCCCAGACTCCTGTGGAATCTGTGACAGGTGAGGTGCGTGGAGAGAAGGAATGGTGGGGGCACAGGAGGTCGTCAGCTCTTGCGAGGACTCCCCCTGGGAGGGATGGGGAGCACTGGTCGAGAGGGTTGTGAGCGGCAGGCCAGGGCGGCGTGCCGAGGGCTGCGGCGTAAGATATCGAAACTTGTTGCATTTAAAACGAGTCGAGTCTGGGATGTATGGGCGGACAGAGAATTCGCATGACGTGCGGTCTCCCATACCCCATACAATACGGTCGGGAAGGACTAAGGTATTAAAGGTAAGAAGTAGACGTGGGGTGGGGGAGGGGGTACCTCCCTGTCGGGATGTGAAGCGATGGATCTTGGTGACACGCTGGGGTACGAGGTCCTCCAAGAGCTCGTTCACTGTAATTGACAATAGGCGTGTGGCATAAATAGTGCCCCGACTCTGGTTCAGGCGAGGGTGTGGTGAAACGGACACCGAGCATCAAAGGACCGCAGTGATGGAGAGTAGGGCTTTCGTCTCTGTGGCTGAGCGTGATTTTATGAGGGAACCATTCCTCTGCGGTCGCACATCATAACGGCTGGAGTTGCTGCGGGCTCGGATCGCCTGAAACGTCCGTTCAGAGTTGGTCGGAAGGGATCCAGAGGTAGGCCGGACTTTAGGAATTTGTGGATACTTGGAAGCGATATGGAGGCAGTAGAATCGAAGTGGACTGGGATATCGAACTGTCGATAGGATGGTCGTGTATGCCGACTTCCCCTTCCGCCGCGGGGCTCTCTCCGTGGGGAGGCGGGCATATGGGGAGAGCAAAAAGCCGGGGTTTGGAGGTAAATCTTGGGTGGAACTTGACTTGCCCGAAGGCAGCTGAGGCGGGCTGGGGCGAGACCCCTGGTCCAGAGGGTGTACATCCAAGGGAATATTCAGGGTACAGCCTGGGGCCGGCAACGGTAAAGGAGGATGCAAGTGATCAGTTACCAAAGGGGGGTCAACCCCATCTGGATGCGGTCTTCCAGTGGTAGGGGACTCGAGGGCCTGGTTGCCCACCACCCGAGTGTTGCGAGTAGTAGTAGTCCGAGTATTAGAAGCGGAAGTCGTTAACCGAATAGATGAAGAAGCCATAGCAAAAAAGGAGAATCTTCATCCCCCGCGCGCATCCAGCCACCAGACTCCAACAAAGGAAAGGCGAATCGTGGGCTCACTTGGTCCCACCGCCAATAGATGTCACGCAGGGGAGATACACCCATTCCCAGTCCCCGTGCCTACGAGGCGGCCACTCTCATCCAACGCGCGGTGAAAGATGGCAGAAACAGGGATTGGGTTTGGTTTAAGAGCGACAAAGGTGAAGGACAACCACCTCCTTCACCCAAAATCCAAGGAAAAAAAAATCAAGTCAAAGTCCAAAACAAAGCCAAATGCGGGAAGGGAGGAAACAACAAAACTAGAGAGTTGGGGAAAGGAGGGAGAAATTAGTAGGAGGGTAGGAGATCAGCCGGGTCCCCAAACGGGTCCAATGGTCAACGAGGGCAGAGAAGGCCCTTGCATCGGAGGAAAATGCATTCCCCCATTGGCCACAGAGGGATGCGCCCTATAGCTCTGGACAAAGCGAAGGGAAGGATAAAGATATGCAATAATTTAAAGTATATTTATTTTCATATAATAACTATACACGCGGTATACAAACTTTGACTCCAATGACTAGTACTGATAAATTTACTAAAATTTCACTAATGTAGACTAATTATTAAGCATAATGAATACCCAAGATTGCCAAGATGAACACATGAAACACATTTAATATTAAGTATTTAATGCAGCGGCAATTTAGCAGGTTGTGAAATTTGAAAAACACTTAATACTGTATAAAATTCTACGGTAACTGTATAACCGAGTTAAGTGTTTTTGGTCCCGAATTCAAGCGTCGTGTCCACCCCATGAAGCGTGGGAAATGGCTTCTTAGATGCATTCATGTCTATGACAATTTTCTTCAAATTAAACAAAGTCTGTTACGCTAGAAACGTCTTGAACATTTGTACTTTTTCTATTCCATAGACAGCCATCTAATGGATTTATTAATGAAAACAAGCCGCCTTTTGAATCGCTGCTATCCTATTACTGAAGTTAAAATCTAGAAATTCTCAACAAGGTATAATTAAATTTACTTTATATTTGCATAAACAAAAAGTAATGAATACAAACTACCTTAAGAAAATAATGTTCACTTAAAAAATTACAACATCCACATCCGTTAACTTCCTCACACTATTTAACTAGTTTAGTTACTCGTCGACACGAAGAAAAACAAAACTGTTCTAATTTGATAATACATTTTTCAAACACAAATAGTATCAATATTTACTGTTGACACTAACATCGGGTAAATTCTTTGACAAAGCGACTTCCTGGTAAGCCAATATGGCACAAAAAATTTGCAAGCTTAAAAACGCTTAAGGATTAAGGATTAAGGATTAAGGATTAAGGATAAAGGATAAAGGATAAAGGATAAAGGATAAAGGATAAAGGATAAAAACTGGTAACGTCTAACTTAAAACCTTATCCTTTCACAAAAGGAAGTTTAATTATGAAAGTTAATACTTTTCAATATATTCTATATTATGAAGTCTAATAAAATACTGCGGAAAGTAAATAGTTCAACATTTGAAGGCCACCATAACAAATTTCAAAAACAAATCGATAAAAACGAACAATATTTATTAGTTTTGTATCGAGTACCCTGAAATACTTTTCTCTTTTAAATCTTTATGCTTCGGAACACGTGCGAACACATTCAACTCTCTCACAAAACAACTTTTAAGAATAAATCAACAAACCAATAGTTAATAACTATTACTCTTATAAGTTAAAAAAATAATTATGACTACTGTTGTGAAAACATCAATAATGAAAACAATAATTACTCAAAAGTTTCAGCCAGATAAGAGTACTCAATATTTAAATCTCAACATCAAGGTATAGAAATGAAAAAAATAGTAGTAGTAGTAGTAGTAAAGATCTTTTTGAAGACAGAATACTGTATAGTTACCAATGCTATTAATTAACGCATATTATCCCAACGACTACATTCGTAGTCAAATATTAAAAAGCCATACATACATTTGAAAAATTTTGCATCAAATATTTTCCACATTCACTTTTCTCCATTCTTGAAGTACAGATATTATTTTATAATATAAGCTTACTTAAGTTATTTTTTTAAAATTCCCATTTTGACTCATTTAATTGAAATAACGACAAGTGATGAAATAGTGCGCCACGCAATAAACTTAATAATAATTTCACCTATTTTTTTTTACCCCCAATGACTATATATGTAGTCTCAAAATATATTTATAAATAATAATAATATTTATAATATAACATAATTTATATTATAATTTTATTGCGTTATATTAGAACACAATTACACTAAAAGTACAAAGATTCAACTTTTGGTCATGATTTTGAAACCTGTTAAGGGCTAATATGGGTTAAAAGAAGAGCCAATCTAAAAATTCTAATTAGAACGTAACTTTAGTTAAGAAACAGTGAAAAGAACACGGAAGTTACGTAAGAGTTTAAAGAAATCAAGTGTTATCCAAAGAAATTTGACTTTTAAATGTAGTGAACACCTATCAATTAGACTGACATTTTTCTTTAATAGTAACTAACAATTATTGACTTACGAGTATTTTAAATTCAAACAAATTATCACTACTCGTCACTTTCCAGAAATGGTAAACTTTACAAAAGTTTACAGCCTGTAATTAAAATTAGAAATGGAATTATTAAATAGTGTGATATGGAATGGTATAAAGATACTTTATTCCACACTTTATAAGAATCACTAGTTTAAATTGGGAGAATTATCCATTACAAATAAAATTCCCTGATCTCTACTAAAACAAGGTTATACCGGCACTCTCTCTTCTTTAGATACTCAAAATCATAATCTATAATTTTTACGTCAAAGTAGCAAATATATTTCCTTTACTGTTAAACATTTCGACTTAAATCTGTACTATGTTAACTGGCGTAAAATAAAAAGTTAAATACTCTATTTTGCAGGGATAGGTGCCGGTATGAGGCTGTGTGTACAAGAATATAAATATAGTGTATATATTAATTGGGTTATAATTGCGCACATAAATGAACAAAATTCTTACAAGAATTATAAATATTAAAAACTGAAATATGAAAGGATTATGTACTAAACTTTGGCAGAGCATTAGTGAATAAATTTGTGATTTCAACGTTATTCGGCTCGATCAGATTACATCAAGATCGCTGTCTTCGTCGATACTCTCATTGAGGGAAGGGGAAGGTTTAGAGCACTTCAGCTGCAACTAAACAGAAAAGAGATACTTTAAATTGTCGTACGATCACTATTACTGCAACTTATTTGAGGAATTAACTGGAAAGGCAACAACACGGGTTGAACCAACGAACACAAATACAATTGAGGGGTCGCGCGTCTTAAGGTACCTAAGCGCCACCACAGGCGAAAACGTGTTTTTGATGGATATCACTATTTTCACCCTTCCTCTATCGCGTGGTTTGGGTTATAATGACCTTACGACACTAGAAGTATGGTTGAAAACCTTATGAAGCGAACTACTTTTTTCACCTCTATCTCCAGCCAAAAGTTCACCCAAAGTTTGGCATAATAAAAAAAAAAAAATATATATATATATATAAAATATGAAAATCTATTCCAAAAACTCATCAACATCTTCATTAGCATACTTAGAACTCTAATTTAGCCTAAAATGAACGTTCTAGCTCAATTAATAACAGATACTATTGCGAGAATATTGCTGAACTTTGGAGGCGATTTCTGGCGAATTTTAATTTTGGCGCTTAGGTACCTTAAGACGCGGGACCCCTCAATAACATTGCTGTAATGAAGCTTTCAGAATATACAATAAATAATCTGATCCATAAACTTACACTTAAAAATGAAAACTTTTATTGTTGTAACTATTTTTCTTAAATTACAAATATCCAACAGCCTAAAAAGATTAAAACCGAAATCCGATTGTCTCTTTCGGTCCTGAAATACAATGTTAACATTTCAATCTGGGGGATCAAATTACACAGAGCAAGTAGCCAAACTATCAAACGCGTAAGAAAAGTTAACTTTTCAAAATTTTTAAATTAATTTTAGTACTAGTGTCTATTTAAAAATAAATGTTCTTAAAAACACTAAGTTTATTTTCACCCTAATAAACAGGATTTTATAGTAAGCAGACAAAAGTGCTATTACACATTACTCAAAATTGCGAATTGATCCTAATAAACCGAAACGTACGCAATATCATTATGAAAAAAGAGCTCTTTCCTACTTTGACCTACTTCTCTCCAAGGAAGGGTGTGCGTAAAGCAGACCAAAACGACCGTCATATTATCGCATCCTAACCCTCCCATTTGACAGTCGGGAGCTAGACACCTCGTCATCAGATCTTCACAAACGTCCTCTGGTTCCATTCCCATGCTAAGGCGAAGTCTGATGAAATCTACCACCTCCTGCGCGGTGAAGAAATCAGTTATTTCCAGTCTTACGCACGTACTGGTCACTTGAACCAAATTTTGAAAATGAACGTATCGCTGGTACAGCACTTCATTACTTTAAAAATTAATTTCCTCAAAGAAACTTCTCTGAACTACGGTTACAATTTAAATGTGCTCTAATCAAATTACATACAACCTTAAATGATCTTGAAGAGAGCGCAGGTTTTACCTGATTAGTCATAACATCCCAAATTCCATCACAGGCAAGTAAAATGAATTCCCAATCTTCATTTATTTCTCGAACTGTAACATCAGGCCAAGCTGTAAATCAGGAATATTGCAGTAAAAGAGTGTTTAATCCGTGTGTGTGTTCCAGCCATAACTCGAAAATGGAAGCAGTTACAAACATGAAGCTTCACACACATTGATTAGGTCCCCAGGTTGTGCACCTGGGTGTTAATAAATTAAATAAATAATTTAAAAAAATTAAATGACGTCATTTTATATATTTATATTTATTATATATATTTATATATATATATATTTATATATATATATTTATATATATATATATTTATATATATATATATTTATATATATATATATATATATACCGAAACCTATGGTAGAATTATTGAATACCCGGTTAGGTCATCTGTACGCCCTTGACGATTGGTTAAGTCGTGATGTTTTCGTTAGCTTTAACGAAAATATCACGACTTAACCTAACTAATCGTCAAGGGCGTATAATTAACCTAACTGGGCATTTATTTAACCTAACCGGACGCGCGCGCATATATATATATATATATATATATATATATATTATATATATATATATAAGGCCGGGTCGAAATCGAGTCATGATTTTTTTTAGATGGGCAGTATGTGGGGTTTATGAAATGATATCCTGTCCAACATACTCCAAAAGAAAGTTTATGCTCCCCTCCGTACCACTAGCATACTCCCTCTTATTTCTGGCTCCGCCCCCAAATTAAAAATAGTATCATAAATCAAAATGGAGATAATTTAGAGCATTTTTTTAGAGAGATGACCCCCCCCTTAAAATTGCATAATATACCTCATGTGCAATTTTCAGGCAATTATCCAAGAAATTTCAAATCCTTGAAAAATTGCCGCATCCCCAAAAAGTGTTATCAGTCTATAGAAAAGGGTGGCATAAACTTTAGTTTGGAGTACTGATTACCTAGGAGACCAATTCATAAACTTCATATAGGCCTAGTATATTTGTCTGAAAAGAAGACATTTAGTCTATTGTACCATTTATTACACAAAACAGCTTTGAAGTAAAAACAAAATTTAATTTAAAAATTACCTTCACAATTCACTAATTACTTGTGGATGTGCCTTGGCCCCATTGGCTTTTCCATTCAAACTGTGGCAGTCTTTCTTGATTCCAGTTGATTGAGGATAAATTTGTGCCGATTGCCGTAGCCAATCCTTTGTTCTGATGCTTTTGTCACTAAGTTCACTGCACTTTCCACGCTTTGACTGTGGCATGAAAAGGCAGCAATTTTCAAGGGTTCTGTTTTTGTATGCAGTAGCTCTTCATTGCTGAAATTCCTTATATATATATATATTATATATATATATATATATATATATATATATATATACCGAAACCTATGGTAGAATTATTGAATACCCGGTTAGTAGTCTTTGGAATCGAAATTTAGAGATTTAGGAAGCTCAAAATTTCGTGTGCCACTGAAACGTGTCCGACTGAGAAGTATCTTCTGAAGAGCATCTTCTCTGACAAGTTGTCTGCTATCAGTAAGCATTGACAGTAGGATAGCTTCGGGATTGGCAAAATAGGCACTATTACGGAACACTGGTTCCATAATAATGCGATGTTTTTCTTCCAATCCTCGCATCAAGACAATCAAATGAAAAAAATTCCGTGCTCCGTCAGTAGCTTTAGGATGGGATTTGACATGAAACCATCCAGGAGCATATGATTTCATGACGATGGTTACCAGTTCTTTCAGATTTTGTTCGGGATGCAAAATCGATACATATAAACGAAGAATCCGGTTTGCTCGGGTAATCCAGCGAGCATGATGAATGGCACCTGGAAACCTGCGGGCTAGACTTTCAGATACCCATCCAGATTGCACTGTTAGGCACATATCATAGAGATACTTTTGATCACTGCTCAAATCTTTCACGACATTCGGTGTTATATCTTGGACGTTGCCCTGAACTGGTGAAAATGCCACTAAGTCTAAAATGGTTAAATCACACTTCAATTTGGCTCCAATTGAACCTTTAAAGTTATTTGGCCCTGATGTTT
The DNA here is from genome assembly GCA_023014485.1 of Bathynomus jamesi. Lineage (NCBI taxonomy): Eukaryota > Metazoa > Arthropoda > Malacostraca > Isopoda > Cirolanidae > Bathynomus > Bathynomus jamesi. The sequence continues at coordinate 465,284 of JAJOZX010003508.1, read as the reverse complement.
TTCCGTCTATGGTTTCAAATATGTGTCTGAAGGGGAGTTCATTCATGTGTAAAAGAGACACGAGCCATTGAACTGATCTATGCAAAAAAATTTCAAGCAATTTTATGGTACCAACAATTCTACCAGTATTGACAGCAGTACCGTCGCATAGCAGAGCATTGAGAGTGTCGATGCTAGCTGAATCAATTAAGAACGTTATAATTTCATCAGCTATACACCGAGCATTTCCTGCGTCAGGGCAGAGATGGTCTACAATCTACATAGATACCTCCAGGGTCTTTGATCAGCACAATGTTCTTCTCTCTCTTTTCCATGCTTGGTTAACGTATAATCCTTTCTTCCATCAAACCCTATACATTCAATATTCACATCTAGATCTAACTTTTTCTTGCCTACACGAATTCTCTCTCTTTCTATTTTCTTCCTATCAAGCATGTTAGATTGATCGATTATTCCCATATTTTTCAATGCAGCATTAACAATAGCTGCTGTAGCTCTCGAACTCACACGGTAACGGTCTGCCACCAATGGTAATTCATTGTATGAATACTAGTGATGTAGCGGATGTCATTTTTTTCACATCCGCGGATGCGGATGTTTGATTTCAACATCCGCGGATGCGGATGTCTACATTTTCGTTATTTTTTAGGATATATTCGAGATTTGTTGTGTTTAACGTATATAATAAGTTATTATATAGAGAGAGCTGTAGCTATAATGTAGTATAATTGATTAATTGTACAATAATTGCTGTACTTTTCTCTGAACATATAAAATAATATCAAGCATCTAACTAATATAGAAATCAATTAGTGAATTCGTCTGCAAATAAATTCGTTATATTTTTTTGTTTCAGCCACAATTAGAAACCATAATTGTGTTACCAGGATGCGGGACGTGAACCCAACTCAAATGCACCCCACCGACCTCTTTCCCCAACCTCCACCCTTATAGAAAGAGATCTTTAATTATCTTGATAACTATTTATATTAAGTTTAAAGTTTTATTAGGCATATTTATAAATGAGTAATTAAAATAAAGTAAACTAAGATGTTCATCGTTTAATGTTCAAACTTAATTATAGGAAGGTTATGCTTAAGGAACATTAATTTTTCTGCCTTTTCTGAGGCCAGTCTGTTTCTCTTTTCATCATATATTAATCCAGCACTGCTAAATAATCTCTCGCTTGGTACGTTTGTTGGAGGACAGGCTAAATGTTTCCTTGCAAGTTTACTCAAGTATGGATAGATATTCTGCGTATTTTTCCACCAACTAATAGGATTGTCACATGCAACCAGGCGTTTTTCTTGGTGATAGCTCTCGATCATTTTTACTACATCTTTTGACATCGCGTAGGTCTCGTCATTGCTGCTTGACTCAAGAAACTGAGAGACAGATTCTGTGATAGATTTGCTTGTTGAAGGTGTTGGTTCTGTCACTGAAACTTTTATTCTTTTGGTGGGTGGCGAAGCGACAGATTCAAGAGATTGAAGCTCTTCAACTGCTTTGCCAAGTGATTTAACTCGTTCTAATGTACTAGGTGAAAATAACTTAGCTTTATAACGTGGATGTAAGTAGGTTGCAAGAGAGTAACTTCATACAAGAACAGCCTCTCGTCTTGTCGCTTGCATCACTTTTGCGCACAATGAACTAGTTCTATTAATATAGTAGAATTTGATAATTTCCGCTTATTAATGACATTTTATCTCAACGGTCCACATCCGCACGACATCCGCAGTCCAAAGTGCGGATGCGGGTGCGAGAAAATGTGCGGATGTGACCTACATCACTAATGAATACCTATTTTGATCATTTTCAATCAATTCCACATCGGGCACGAATTCTAGCTCATTGTCGCTGTCTTTTATATCTTCGCTAAAGTCATCTACTGAAGAAGATGGTACAACTTCCATAGCCTCTGCCATTTCCACTTGTGACCTTTGTTGCCTCTCTTGCTCTTGAGGGATCGTCTCTGTACAGCGGCAGCTTCACGATCAAATGGCCTTAATTGATTTATTCTTTGCTTTTGGCCTACAAATGACTCCCACTCTACCATTGGGATTTTTACCTCGCATCGACAAAACGGCCTTTCTATTCCTTTATTATAACATTTGCAAGTACAAATGTCAAACATTTCATCATATGAAGCAAGTTTTTTAGCAGAATTTTCATTCCTTTGACGTAGAGGAACCTTGTTCAAGGAAAGAGCTGATCTGATTAATCTTTCGACTGCAGAAGAAATGGATCTTTCTTGAATGACAGGGAGAGAGAACATCGCCCAAATATCTTGAAGATCTTTGGTAGGAATCATTGATCGGCGGAATTCAGTCGCAAAACCAAAAGCTGCATTCGAAGATTTGTTACTGGTTGACATTTTTTCAACCTTTTTAAAAAATTAAAAATCCAGCTTTTATAGAATCATGCATGGATCATAAGTAAATCTAGAGCATAAATTCTTATAATTCCTGTAAAAATATATGATAATTAGAACATGAAATTTATTGGTATTGAATCTGAAATTCAACACACAGGCTCAGTAAATTGATTACACATAAACGATGTTTATGTTTAATCAATTTTCTGATATAGCAAATATTTTGAGAAAATACGCGTGGTGAAAATTTTGAGAAATCCAAATTTTTGAGGTAATTGCCTGAAAATTGCACACCATATATATTATGCAATTTTAGAGGGGGTCATCTCTGAGAAGATGCTCTAAATGGTCTCCATTTTCATTTATAAGACTATTTTCATTTTTGAGGCGGAGCCAAAAATAGGAGGGAGTATGCTAGTGGTACGGGGGTGGAGCATAAACTTTCTTTTGGATATGTTGGTCAGGACCCCAATTCATAAGCCCCACACAGTGCCCGATCTGCCCCCAGAAATTCGACCCGGCCTAATATATATATATATATATATACATATATACACACAGGGGATTACAGGGTGTCCGAGAATTATCTGTACAATTTTTGGCTGTTATTAAAAGTCAACCATGAAGTGTAGAAATTCCAGTGTTGTTCCCATTTTACAGAGAATCTCATTAAGTTTTTTCTGATACCACGTTTTGACAAGTTTTTTAGAAATGTACGCGGGTGACAGACATTGATGATTTAAAAGCAAGAATCACAGCTGCTATTGAGCGAATTCATGTGGATATGCTGCAGCGTACAGGCAACATTTGGAGTATCGATTGGATGTTTTGCGAATCACTAATGGTGCACATATCAAGTGTTTGTAACAACGTTACTTTAATAAATGAAACTTTTGAAAATACAGATTCTAAATAATCTTGTTTAAGAATTTTACGTGTGTTATTAAGAATGTTATTAAAAGATGAAATTGTACAGATAATGTTCGGACACACTGGAATTTCTAAAAAACTTGTCAAAACTTGGCATCAGAAAAAACTTAATGAGATTCTCTGTAAAATGGGAACAACACTGGAATTTCTACACTTCATGGTTGACTTTTAATAACAGCCAAAAATTGTACAGATAGATAATTCTCGGACACCCTGTGTGTGTGTGTGTGTGTGTGTGTGTGTGTGTGTGTGTGTGTGTGTGTGTGTGTGTGTGTGTGTGTGTGTGTGTGTGTGTGTGTGCGTGTGCGTGTGTATATATATATATATAGTGTTCAACATCTACCCCGGCAACGCCGGGTCGCTCCGCTAGTAAGTGTATAAAAATAAATTTATGATTAACACCATACAAAGTATAGGCAGTAGTAGTCAGAGATAAAAATAAAAACTAGTAAATTATGGGAAATTTCTTTAAATATAAATGTATCGGATCTAATGGCGAAGTGTAGCCACGTCGCAACACCGGTTCCCGTTAGATCATCAGCAAGGTTAAGTGACGTTGGATCTGTTTCTGTAGTAGTTGAACGAGTGACCATCCTCCGCGTTGAGATGATGTAGTGACCTTTATAAGATGGTTTGGATCCCAGGTAAAGATGTAGCTCCCCTTCGTCATATGCTTACCTTTGCCGTTACAAAGGAAGTTAATGATAAGTTTTATTGGCAGGACATATATCCCATAAAAAAGTACAATATTGTTGAAGGTAATGAACCATAAGATAAATCAAATAATAATAAATTTAAAAAAAACTAAAAATAAGACACTTACTCAAACAAATAATAAAAAACTACCCACTGCTAACACTATAAAAGGAAGGAAAAAGTACACAGTGACAATACCAACACATATATATAGTAATAATAATGATGATAATAATGTTTATTGGCAGGAGACAGATTTCTCCCCCCACCCAAAAGGTACAATATTGATCAATGTAAATCAACGATACAACTAATTGAACAATAAATTTAAAAAACAAACAAAAAAGGACTACCGTAATAAACAAATAACAATAACACACGTAAAGAAACTAGAAATAATAAAATTAATAACAGCTTCATAAAAATAAAACGTACACGTAATGGAATGGCTAATGCACGAGTTAAGTGAAGTTATCGACAAACACTTTTGTACCAAGAGGTCAAGAAGACAGGACTGATGAGTAACTTTGACAATTGGATTGCCTAAGTTTTTAATTCTTCGCATTAGACTGTATTGAGTACGTCTTGTTAGCTCAGGGAGGCTCGGAACGTTGTGGTTAGCAAACATTTGCGAAGCTGAGCATCTTCGAGGTAACTTATGCAGCAGTCTGGAGAATCTTTTGAAAAAAAAATTGAGGGTTCAGCAGGAGCCTTTTTTTTTTATAATTAACCCAGAGTTGCTGCCCATAAATATTAGTGCAGAAAGTGCGAAAAAGTATGCCTTTAGCTTCGCTTGTATTTGAAGTTCCTTATAATCATGTTTGCCTCAGCACACTAACTTCGATATTGTTTCTTTGTGTCCGAGTTGTCACTCACGGAGCTAGTCAAACACTGACCCAAAGCCTCCCTCAACCCATCCTTCCATCTCCTCCTTGATCTACCCCTGCCCCTTTCCCCCTCCGACACGTAAATCCTCTTTAGCATCCTCTCCATATGCTCAAACCATTTTAACCCCGTCATCTGCTCTCTCCACAAGACTCCTTCGACTCCTAGTCTAGGCCGGGTCGAATTTCTGGGGGCAGATCGGGCACTATGTGGGGCTTATGAATTGGGTCCTGACCAACATACTCCAAAAGAAAGTTTATGCTCCGCCGGTACCACTAGCATACTCCCTCCTATTTTTGGCTCCGCCCCAAAAATGAAAATAGTCTCATAAATGAAAATGGAGACCATTTAGAGCATCTTCTCAAAGAGATGACCCCCTCTAAAATTGCATAACATATCTCGTGTACAATTTTCAGGCAATTACCTCAAAAATTTGGATTTCTCAAAATTTTCACCACGCGTATTTTCTCAAAATATTTGCTATATCAGAAAATTGATTACACATAAACATCGTTTATGTGTAATCAATTTACTGAGCTGTGTGTTGAATTTCAGATTCAATACCAATAAATTTCATGTTCTAATTATCATATATTTTTACAGGAATTATAAGAATTTATGCTCTAGATTTACTTATGATCCATGCATGATTCTATAAAAGCTGGATTTTTAATTTTTTAAAAAGGTTGAAAAAATGTCAACCAGAAACAAATCTTCGAATGCAGCTTTTGGTTTTGCCACTAAATTCCACCGATCAATGATTCCTACAAAGGCAGACGTTGTTAGACACACTTTCTTCCTTCAAAAGAGAGAAAAAATCAAGTCAAGGGGATCAGCAACTGCGAACGATTGCTACAATATAGTCACCAAAGATCTTCAAGATATTTGGGCCATGTTCTCTTTCCTTGTCATTCAAGAAAGATCTATTTCTTCTGCAGTGGAAAGATTAATCAGATCAGCTCTTTCCTTGAACAAGGTTCCTCTACGTCAAAGGACTGGAAATTTTGCAAAAAACTTGCTTCATATGATGAAATGTTTGACATTTGTACTTGAAAATGTTATGATAAAGGAACAGAAACGCCGTTTTGTCGATGCGAGATAAAAATCCCAATGGTAGAGTGGGAGTCATTTGTAGGCCAAAAGCAAAGAATAAATCAATTAGGGCCATTTGATCGTGAAGCTGCCGCTGTCCAAAGACGATCCATCTCAAGAGCAAGAGAAGAACAAGAGGGGCAACAAAGGTCACAAGTGGAAATGGCAGAGGCTAGGCTATGGAAGTTGTACCATCTTCAGTAGATGACTTTAGCGAAGATATAGAATACAGTGACAATGAGCTAGAATTCGTGCCCGATGTGGAATTGATTGAAAATGATCAAAATAGGTATTCATACAATGAATTACCATTGGTGGCAGACCATTACCGTGTGAGTTCGAGAGCTACAGCAGCTATTGTTAATGCTGCATTGAAAGATATGGGAATAATCGATCAATCTAACATGCTTGATAGGAAGAAAATAGAGAGAGAGAGAATTCGTGTAGGCAAGAAAAATATTGTTAGATCTAGATGTGAATATTGAATGTATAGGGTTTGATGGAAGAAAGGATGATACGTTAACCAAGCATGGAAAAGAGAAAGAAGAACATTTTGTGCTGATCAAAGACCCTGGAGGTATCTATGTAGACCATCTCTGCCCTGACGCAGGAAATGCTCAGTGTATAGCTGATGAAATTATAACGTTCTTAATTGATTCAGCGAGCATCGACACTCAATGCTCTGCTATGCGACGGTACTGCTGTCAACACTGGTAGAATTGTTGGTACCATAAAATTGCTTGAAATTTTTTTGCATAGATCAGTTCAATGGCTCGTGTCTCTTTTACACATGAATGAACTCCCCTTCACACACATATTTGAAACCATAGACGGAAAAACATCAGGGCCAAATACCTTTAAAGGTTCAATTGGAGCCAAATTGAAATGTGATTTAACCATTTTAGACTTAGTGGCATTTTCACCAGTTCAGGGCAACGTCCAAGATATACCACCGAATGTCGTGAAAGAGTTGAGCAGTAATCAAAAGTATCTCTATGATATGTGCCTAGCAGTGCAATCTGGATGGGTATCTGAAAGTCTAGCCCACAGGTCTCCAGGTGCCATTCATCATGCTCGCTGGATTACCCGAGCAAACCGGATTCTTCGTTCATATGTATCGATTTTGCATCCCGAACAAAATCTGAAAGAACTGGTAACCATCGTCATGAAATCATATGCTCCTGGATGGTTTCATATCAAATCCCATCCTAAAGCTACTGACGGAGCACGGAATTTTTTTCAATTGATTGTCTTGATGCGAGGATTGGAAGAAAAACATCGCATTATTATGGAACCAGTGTTCCGTAATAATGCCTATTTTGCCAATCCCGAAGCTATCCTACTGTCAATGCTTACTGATAGCAGACATGTCAGAGAAGATGCTCTTCAAACGATACTTCTCAGTCGGACACGTTTCAGTGGCACACGAAATTTTGAGCTTCCTAAATCTCTAAATTTCGATTCCAAAGACTACTATGAGATGATTGACTGGAGAAAGGAAACTATCAATCCTCCACCTTTGATAAGGAATTTCAGCAATGAAGAGCTACTGCATACAAAAACAGAACCCTTGAAAATTGCTGCCTTTTCATGCCACAGTCAAAGCGTGGAAAGTGCAGTGAACTTAGTGACAAAAGCATCAGAACAAAGGATTGGCTACGGCAATCGGCACAAATTTATCCTCAATCAACTGGAATCAAGAAAAAGACTGCCACAGTTTGAATGGAAAAGCCAATGGGGCCAAGGCACATCCACAAGTAATTAGTGAAGGTAATTTTTAAATTAAATTTTGTTTTTACTTCAAAGCTGTTTTGTGTAATAAATGGTACAATAGACTAATTGTCTTCTTTTCAGACAAATATACTAGGCCTATATGAAGTTTATGAATTGGTCTCCTAGGTAATCAGTACTCCAAACTAAAGTTTGCGCCACCCTTTTCTATAGACTGATAACACTTTTTGGGGATGCAGCAATTTTTCAAGGATTTGAAATTTCTTGGGTAATTGCCTGAAAATTGCACACGAGGTATATTATGCAATTTTAAGGGGGGGTCATCTCTATAAAAAAATGCTCTAAATGATCTTCATTTCGATTTATGATACTATTTTTAATTTGGGGGCAGAGCCAAAAATAAGAGGGAGTATTGCTAGTGGTACAGAGGGAAGCATAAACTTTCTTTTGGAGTATGTTGGTCAGGATATCATTTCATAAACCCCACATAGTGCCCATCTAAAAAAAATCATTTTGACTACGTCCATAGCGATTCCATCTACTACTACTACTTTTCCACCTTTCATCCTGCCTAGGGCCTTCACCACCTCCTCCCTACGGACCTACCCATTCGCCACAACTCTCATACTCCGAACCTCCTCTCTGCCTAAACATACCACATCTGCTTCCCTATCTTCCGACATGTTTAATAGTCCCTCAAAATACTCATTCCACCCTATCTTCACAACATCTCTCCCTGTCATCACTTCTCCATCGACTCTTTTTCACAGTCATGCTCATCTGCCCTCTCATTTTCCTCACACTATTTACTTCTTTCCAAAACATCTTGTTCTCCCTGAAATTATCTGACACTCTCACACCCTCTCTCTCATTTGCTCTCTTTCAGCTTTCGCACTTTTCTCTATTTCTTGCCTCTTCCTCTTATACTCTTCCCAAACACCTACACTTCTGCTCTGCAAGTACCGAGCATATACCTCTCCTTTTGCTTCACCAACATTTCAGCCTCCACATTCCACCATTCACTACCCGTCGTTTATGTCCAACCCCAATCTTTTGTACCTCACACACTTCCGTCGCATACTTCAACACCGTTTCACTAAATATCTGCCACGCCTCTTCCACACCCCTCGTTTCACTCTCTTCCACCCCGCACCATTCCTCATTCAGTCTCTCCTGATACATCCATTCACAATTCCTTTTCCTCAGTTCACTCACTTCCACTACCTCTCTCACAGGCACCCTACCCCCTCTTACTCCACGCCCACCACAAACCTTCACTTTCGCCTCCACCAAGTAGCAGGGCCGGATTTAGGAGTGGGCAAAGTGGGCAGCTGCCCATGGGCCTCCACATATTGACAAGCCATTATCAAAATAGAAAAAACCCGAAACTAGAAAAACCCGATAGATGATCAACAAAAAAACACGCGCATCCAATACCACTGTAGTACATAAACTTTTACCAATTACTATTTGTTGTGTACTGATTATTATTTTGTTTTTATTACTCTTTTAGGCCTACTCTCACTATAATGGAATACCCGAGTAACCCGAGGCTTTCATTTTTTGCAGAAATGAGTGGAATGGACAGACACAAGAGTGCACGATGTTTTGAAAGTGTATGCATGTTAATTATATTATGAATCTTATGGATGACTTCAATTATGTCTTCCCCTAAGGTAGGGGGGCCTCCACACGTCTAAATCCGGCTCTGCCAAGTAGTAGTCAGACATTCCACTTGCCACTCTCAACACATTCACATCTAACAATCTCCCCCTAGCAGATCTCGTTATCAACACACAATCCCTTAGTGCCCTATCACCTCGGACACCACTCACCCACGTGTACTTATGTACATCTTTCACGAAACCATGTATTCCCAATCATCAATTCTCTTTCAGCACACAACTCAACTAACCTTTCCCCACTTCCATTCACACCAGGCGCCCCAACTATACCCTCAATTGGCACACCCCCCACTCTCCCATTCAAGTCCCCTAGCACGACAACTCCGTCCCTCGCATCAAAACTACTCAAACACACACTCACCCAGTTCGTCCCAGAACACATTCTGTATCTCTTCGTTCAACTCACTCCCAGGTCCATACACACTAACAATCACCCACCTCTCTTGGCCCACTTTCATTCTAACCCACATCAGCCTTGAACTCACTTCCTTACACTCTTTCACACATTCCCATAGCCCATCACGTATCAGAGGCGCAACTTCTTCCCTTACCCTCTCCCCAATCTCGGACTTTACCCCCTGAACACTCCCAAACCACTCCACACCCTTACCCTTCTTTTTTCATTCAAGGCCAGGACCTCCAGGCCTCTCTCACGAAACAGAGCACCAATCTCTTCCTGACCACATCTATGTACATTCAGACACCCCAGCCTGAACCGTCGCGGGAAAGCCCCCGCTTTGCCCCTTCTCTGACCGTTCCTGTTTGTGTAAAGTTACATACTGATGGAAAGGGTTTTCAGCCTCCCACACTCGTCCCTTATTTTTTAGTCGCCTTTTACGACACGCTGGGACCACGAGGGAAGCATTCTTTAAATACCCTATCCCAAGGTGTGTGTGTGTGTGTGTATATGGCATGCAGTCAGGGTAAGAGGGGCATGCGCCACCTACCCAGTGAAAGGTCAAATTACAAAGAGTCAGTATATTACTACAGTAATCGAAAACTAATATAAAGTTAAGATGCTTGTATGAAAATATATATATATATATATATATATATATATATATATATAATATATATATATATATATATATATATATATATATATATATATATATATATCTGATGATCTAACAGAAGTATCTGAAATATTAAAAGCTCAGTATGAATCATCTTTCAGTATCCCAAAAACTGACAAATTGATTTGCGATAGAAACGCGTTCTTTGAAGAACCACAAGGGGAAAGTATAACGGATTTCGACTTTACGACGGATGATATTACACAAGCCATAGGGAAACTAAAAACACACTCAGCGGCAGGACCGGATAAATGGAATGCCACACTGATCAAAAACTGCAAGAATGCAATCGCTGAGCCCCTATACTGGATATGGAAATGATCATTAGACACGGGAGAAATACCGGGCATCCTGAAGAGTGCGAACATAGTCCCAATATATAAAGGAGGAGATCGATCCGAGGCCAAAAACTATAGGCCAGTGTCGCTTACATCTCATCTCACTAAAATATTTGAAAGAATAGTTACACACAAAATCTATGACTTTTTGGAAACTCAGAAAAAATTCAATGATAACCAACACGGGTTTCGATCAGGCAGATCATGCCTATCACAACTAATGGAACACTACAACAATAATATTGATTTGCTTGAAAGTAATGAAAACTATGATGTACTATACACAGACTTTGCTAAAGCGTTCGACAAGTGTGACCACGGAATCATAATACATAAACTGAAATATATGGGAATAACAGGAAAAGTATGGAAATGGATATATAATTTCCTTAGTGAGCGGAGGGAAGTCATTACAGTACAAGGAGTATCTTCATCAGAATCAGAGGTCCTCAGCTCGGTACCACAAGGAACAGTATTAGCCCCACTACTCTTCATAATCATGCTAACTGACATAGATGAGGACGTTACCAGAGACAGCACAGTAACATCCTTTGCGGATGACAAAGATCAGTAGAAAAATAAGAAACCCAGAAGACATAGGATCTCTACAAACCGACAAACAAAATCTACAAGTGGACTGAAGACAACAATATGAAGTTTAACACCGAGAAATTTCAGCTATTACGGTACGGAAAAAGAGAAGACCTAAAGTCCAAGGAATATTATACCCCAAATGGACAGGAAATTCAGAGAAATTTCAGAGCAAAAGATTTAGGGGTTGTAATGACAGATGATGCGAAATTTAAAACACAAAATAAGATAGCAGTAAACAGAGCAAAGAGAATAACGGGTCAGATATTGAGAACCTTTAAACGAAGGGATAGGAATGTAATGATTCCTCTACTGAAACCCTGATAATACCCAAATTGGAATACTTCTCGGTCCTAACATCTCCATATAAAAAAGAAGACATTAGACAGCTGGAGGGGGTCCAAAGAAGCTTCACAGCCAAGATCAATGGGTGCAAAGAACTAAATTACTGGGAAAGGTTACGAGAACTAGACCTATATTCACTGGAAAGGAGGAGAGAGATATACACCATTATTTACACTTGGAAAATAATGGAGAAACTAGTCCCGAATCCTACTCTGAATCCCTTAACTCCCCAAACAACGGTGGAAAGTAGAAGCGGTAGACTGTCATATTCCCAAATTGAAGGCGAGACAGGGAACAGCCTTAACCCTGAAAGAAAATAGTTTTGTAGTGAGAGGACCAAAACTGTTTAATCAGTTGCCCAAAGACCTAAGAAACACGAAGGGAGTTGCAGTGGAAATCTTCAAAAGAAGACTAGACGCCTGGCTCAGAACAATCCCCGATGAGCAGGGCGTACCTGGCTATGTGAGGTGGAGAGCGCAAGAATCCAACTCACTACTTCACCAGGCCAACTCGAGAGGAGGGGCGACAAGCTTGACCTTCGCGAAATGAGAAGTCATCGCGCGGAACCTTTGTAAGGTAAGGTAAGGTAAGGTAAGGTAAGGTAAGGTAAGGTAAGGTAAGGTAAGGTAAGGTAAGGTAAGGTATATATTAAACAGTAGAGGAGAGTGTAAGGAGCTTTGTCTAGCTCCGCATGAGGAAACAAAACAGTCGGATAATACATTGTCCCATCTAACAGTAAAAGTTTGGTATGTGCATCAAAATTTCAATAAATTTAAAATATGGTGGAACAATTCCTGCCTTCTAATTTTTAACAATATCGTGATTCACTATCATATGCTTTGCTTGCATCCAAAACACAACTATAAATAGTTGAATTACTGACAGTATATCTAAATACAATCTCTTCAAAACAAATACAGAGGTCAGTTGAATGGAACCTTTTAAAACCAAACTGATTAGGAGATGTCCACAAATAATCATTTAGATGGCGTAGCAAAAGTTTTAAGTAATTTTGAGAAGCAGGAGGCACATCCCAATCATCATTATCATTATTGACAAGTAATCAAACTCTTGTAGTATACGAAAGAATCGACTCAGACGAGGGCTGGGACTGGACTGATGTTCTAGTCGCGACTCGCAAGGTTACCGCGAGCCACACTCACTGTAGAAAGGTTTAGTTTTAATCTTCGTTTTACTCAGATAAAAATGTGGATAACAGATGGGCAAAAGAACTTCTTTCGATTAAGAAGTTAATCCTTGCGGTTCTTTTTTATTGGAGTGATGTTTCTCGTATTTGATAGGGAGATTACTCTTGGGAGGGATAATTGTTGGATTGAAATTTTTACGAATCAAAATACGATTTGCATTCGAGTAATGTGCGGACCATTTCCAAGATCGATTTAACTCGTTCAGAACAGACGCCCGAAAGGAAGGATATGAGACGTATGAACTCGAGGAAACCGGAAAGGAGGATTTCCAACCCAGTATTAGTAAATTATTGTAGCTCAAGCACGAGTGCAACATGAAAGCAAATAAATACAAAGGCAACGAAGTATGTTTCAACAAAAATTGGGGAGAAAAACTCTCCCTGAAACGATAACAGGATGTCTAACCTAGGAAGGTAACAGTAATGATGGGGTTGTTTAACTTCTTCGCAAAATCTAAGGTCATTTGACAGAGAGGACCTACAGGTCAAACTGTATGACTTTATATGAACTTTGTGGCTAAAACCAACCAACTCAAATTACAGAGGCTTTTTTTAAGACTAATTTTTGCCTTTAATTTTAGTTTTTATTTGTAAAACTTTTGTTTGTAAGATTTTGGCTTTATTTTTGGATGGGGATTGGTCATAAATACAAGATGTCTCAGGAAATCATGAATCGTCGATCATATGGGTGCGCATTCATATTCTGTGACCTGTCGCCAAAATATATGACTTTGTAGACACCCTGGAGAAGAGCGAATAGACTCTTTAGAAAAAGATTCCGCAAAACTCGACAAGAAGAGTGAACCCGTCGGCCTCACACTTGGTGTTGAAACCTGGAATTAATTCGAACTTCCGCAATTCGTGTAAATATAGAACATCAATGTCCTCTCCTCTATTTGTGGCCGTGACCTTTGGTTCAACAATCAGAATCTCCATTTGACCTTTAACCTGTATTTGTGTGCTCAAAATAATATATATTATAACGATCCATGTATGTGTGAAGTTTCATTAATTTGTGTACAATGGTTCAACATCTATGGTATAGACTAGACATATTAAGGTGCTATCAGTATATAAGGACAAAAATTATTTTTTTAGAGTTCGGAAGGTCGAATTTGTTCTTTATCGTGAGAAAACTTAGCATGCCATTTTTTAAAGCAACCAAATCATATTTAGGGGTGACGCATGGCAGTATAAAAATGTAGAGTAATGTACTTTTAATCAATAATAAAATACCCCATTTATTTCTTTGCAAAATTTGCAGAAATTATTATTGAAATGTTTATATGACATGTTCACATGTTTTCAGATATATAGTTGTTTTATGATATAATATCAATAAATGTAACTACTACTTGTGACTTCTGGCATCTGAAAAACTGGAAAGGAGCATGCTGCAACTCAAATCCTCAGTTAACTACATGCTGAGGAAGTGCATATGTGGTAGTGATTCGAGCTCCATTTATTTCACAGTTAGGAGTTTCACGCCCTAAAATTTTTACCATCATTCAGAGATGAAGCTCCCTTTGAAAGCTAGTGCTAAGAACACTTTGATCAATGTTATGGGTTTCTGGAAGAAAGCCAGTATTCCAACTGCGCATGACCATTATCTTATTAAGAGGTTGCTGAAACTTTATTCTGAATGGAAAGAATTACAAAAAAGTAAGTCCCGTCGATCTCAAAAGCAAATTTCCAATGAAACACACTTCACATCACGACTCAATGAACTATTTGACATTGCACACGAGAATGCTCTGTCTATGAAAATAGAAGATAAATTTCTTATTGCTCAGGGCAGTGGAGGGAAAGGTCACATAGCTGACATTGATAAAGTGACAACAATCAAGGCAAGAAATAAGATAGAGCAAATTTTTATTAGCAGCAAGAGAAAACATGAAAAAGAAATATAACTAAGCAAAGTTGCAACAATAAATTCAAGTACCAGTAGTAATAACGAGTCGATCCATTCAGAAAATAGTACATCTCAAAAATTAAAGTTTTTCTCGGGGTGACACCCAACCACAATTGAAGAAAGCAATGCCTTAAAATGTAATGACTCCCGAATTAGCGCAAGCTCTAGACCGTACAAACACCAGCAATCGAGCAGTTGCTGCTACGGCAAAAAGTTTAGGATATGATGTAGAGTCATTACCGATCAATAAAGATTCTACTCACACTAAAAGGATGAAAATTAGAAAAGAAACTTCAGCTAATATCATTGAACACTTTGCTCCAGAAACCCCCACTAGTAGTTCACTGGGATGGGAAAATGCTACCTGATATCACAGGAAAAAAGTCTGTCGATCGTTTGCCTGTAGTAATGACTGGTAAAGATATCGCAAGCTTCTTGCAGTCCTTAAACTTACCTCCGAAAGTGCAAAAGCAATTGCAAAGTTTATTGTTGAAACTGTAAAAGAATGGAATTTAACCAACTAGATCAAAGTTATGTCGTTTGATACCACGGCAAGTAATACAGGAAAGAGAGAAGCTACCTGCATCCTGATTGAACAAATGTTGGACAAAAATCTTCTGCACCTAGCCTGTTATCATCATATCCATGAGATTATAGTTGGAAATGTATTTGGTGTCCTTTTTGGTCCCTCATCAGACCTGAT
Organism: Bathynomus jamesi; assembly: GCA_023014485.1. Classification (NCBI taxonomy): domain Eukaryota; kingdom Metazoa; phylum Arthropoda; class Malacostraca; order Isopoda; family Cirolanidae; genus Bathynomus; species Bathynomus jamesi. The sequence goes on along the minus strand of JAJOZX010003508.1, from coordinate 449,719 downwards.
ATTGCTTTATTTAAGTGATTACAGCTGGAATGGAGTAATATTGATAAGAGTAAGCTTGAACCAGTGATTGGTGAATAAAGAAGTGACCTTAGACATATCTGAATGGAAGGAAATAATTGAATTCTGTAAAACTAACCTAGAAGAACGTCAACCAAGAGCTGATTACCGAGAAACCTTAGAATTAACATTATTGTTTCTGGGAGAAGTACCCCCACGAGGAAGAAGACTGATGCAACCAGGTGCTCTACATCATGCACGTTGGCTAGCAAACATAATTTACTTTATAAAGATTTATCTCCTCCATTCACAGGTCCGTCTAACATCAAGAGAAATATCATCTTTAAGATTATTCAATTTATTCACTACAAAGAGTTATGTATAAACATGGTTCCAATGCCCCCAAACAACTTTAGCTCCTGCAAATGACCTTGAGCTTCTTCAGCAATTAAAAACTTACCCAGAGACTGTCGTCTCCAAAGCTGCAGGCAAGGCATTCGGTAATCATTTGTGGTATTTAAGTGAACGTCTGATTAGTCTCTCTTTCTTTGATGATCGTGTACCTTTAGAAATGAAGAGATTGATGGTCGCAGCTCTAAAAAATGAAGGAGATAAATGCCCTCCAAATAGAATTTGTCCAACAATTGCTGAAGGGGAAGATTTCATCATTTGTCACAGCAAACTCTCGACAACTGTTCTCAATTTTAGGGTTGGAAGATGACTTTCTAACTTCTATAGATTCAGCTCAATGGGAACAGATTCCAGATTATCAAAACGCTTCGAAGATTCTTAAAAGCATGAAGGTTGTCAATGATATAGCAGAAAGGGAAGTAGCATTGATAAAGGACTTTAACACCTCTGTAACGAGAAATGAGGAACGGACACAGTTTTTGCTTCAGGTTGTTGAGGAACATCATAAAACATTCCCAGAAAACATTAGTTGAAGGTCTCCAAAGTTCAACCAGACGACAATGAGTTGTTAGCGCCAACGAAACCCCCTCCATTGAGAGGATAATACTCACCCTTATGGGTGAGGGGGGTCTGGCGCTGAACTCAAAAAAGACTAAGCTAAAATCTTCTGGATTCTTGCGGCACCTCAAACATTTCTGATTTGTATACAAATTGGTATGCTGGTTTTTTTTAGGGAATAAGAACATTATTATTGGTTCCGAACTTAACGTTTTAAAGATTATGTTTATACAGCCACCCTAATAGACGTCCATTTAACCTATTTGTGACCTTGACCAGTGAGGCATGCGTGTGTGAAATTTCTTTAATTCATGTTGGGTGGTTCAAAAGTTACAGGAACCCAATTTTTTTTTTCATGATACATCGATTTGTCATGATCCAAGTGTGTGTGAAGTTTCATCAATTTACATTGAGCTATTCAAAAGTTATAGCCTAGACATGAAAGCGTGACGAACAGACAGATTGACAACTGCAATCCAGTCTGGCCCCTCCAGGTCTTTTGGTCAGGACAAAAATACTAGAAATGTAGTAAATCAATATTAAAGCGTGTACCTGTAACAATCTGTTCTTCAGGTCCCTTTTGAGTATTCTTCTTGAAAACGAAGTCTCCAAGCGCTCTTGAAAGTGCCAAATTACCATTTACTCTATTCAGCTCCACCCACCCTCCCGCAGCAGTTATTCTCCTCTGCTCAGAAGGAAGACTTGGCTTATGGTCATTGCTTAATTCCACCACTCGTCCTGCCACACTTCCTATGGCACGGGAATCTCCAACATTTCCCTGATGGGAACAGAGATTTTAAAGATGGCAAAAAAATACCTTATCGATTGTAATGTCTAATAATAACTAGGAACCATCAAAGGGAGTGAGGCGGCAGTTTGAGCACAAGCAAGTTGTTTTCATAAAATAGAGAAATAGTAGGAAAAGTAGGAAAAAGTGGAAAATTTATATGCATACATAGTTACATACATACCAGTGGGGTCAATTACTGGGTTACTATTACTATTACTTTAATTTTCATCTATTACTATGTCATCTACCACTATTAGGGGCCTACTATTACTTTTGTATGTGGGGTACTTCACTCGTTTGAAAAAGATCTTTATGTCTATTTAAATGCAATTAGAAGCAGTGTGTTAACAAACAAACACTATTTCAGACTCAGCAGGTACAAACATCATACAAGAGATCCATAGAAGATTAAGAGATAGTTGTCTGGAGCACTGACTAAGTAGGCCAGTGAATCACTGTGTATAATGAACATACAAATACAATGATCCAACCATGTGGTGATGTGCCAACTATCACTAACACAAATAAAGCTATCACCAGGAAGACTACATATGGATGAAAGGGTCAAGTTATTATCTTCACAGAAGGCTTTTAAGTGGTTGCTAAACAAAGAATTATCAGTAAGCACATTAGCAATAAAGTCACCAATAATTAATAGCTACACATGTCATACCCAACTCATCAATAATACTGACTTGCCCCAATTTAATGAGGTAATAATCTTCATCATCAAAAGCCTGAAAAGGCATATAGATACACAGAATTACATTTTTTTGTTGTCTACACAAATTCCTATTCCAGTTAGCCAATTCAACCCAAGTTTTAATTCACTAATATATTTCCCATACCCCAACCTCCATAGAATAGCTACCCCACCAGGTGGGTGGCCTGCAAGGAGACCATCTTGTTTATCTCTGGTGGCCTCCCCTATCCCATGAAAGTTACTGGACAGGCTATTCAGGTCTTTTAAGTCCTGTTTCCATAGCCATGTTTCCTGCAGACAGAGAATATCGGCATCCTCTAACAGCTTATCAATTATGATCCGCCTGTGTTTGCTGTTACTGCCTAAGCTTAGGCCCCTACAGTTATAAGAGATTACCTTGAATGTTGCAATTAGGAAGATGCAGTAGTTCTGCCAGCCATCTCTGCAGGTTGAATTCCACTTATACCAGGTACAGCAGTTACAGCATTAGACCCAGCTGGATTTTCCTCCACAGTACGATGCATGATGTCTCCATAATTACCCTCTCCAGTACTTGCGAGAGGGGCTGCAAGTGTTTTTCTTCTTCTCATAGAACCGCCGTACATGTACCCATTCCGGCCATACTGCCAGATCCATAAATACCCCTGGATCATCACAGACTGCTGAAACTTGAAAGGAACTGTTCGTAGTCCATCTGGAGTTAATTTTTCATGTAACCTGAAGGTTCACTTTATCTTCCACAAATGCCTGCAGTTCCTTGGCCGTAAGATCAGGTCAACATCTCGAGCCGAAAATATTTGCAGTCTTCATTGGTAAAGCCATTGTACGATCTGTTTTGGCAGCCCCTATGATACCCCACCATTCTCTGCCAGCCTTTGTCGCAGGCTGACTCCCTCTAGCCGATGCATGAGTGGGACTAGACCCTCTTGAGAGACCACCACCATTAGCTACTGCAATGGTTGCAGTTCTTGAAGGGGTCGCTTGCTTCCAGCCCCTCCTTACCACCATTGTCCAAGATACCTCCTCATCATGACCCCCGACTGCATTCCCAGCATCCCAACTCACCAAGGCCCCTTGGGGGGTACCCTGGTGTGAGATGGTATTAAGCTGGCAATGAAGCAGTGTCTGGATTTAGGGATCCAGGATAAAACTGAGAAGCAGAGGGCTCTGCACTCATGAATCCAGGATGAGGCTGAGTGGCAGCCAAATAACAAATATTTGTTTCAACTAAATTATTACAATTTCAGAGACTGTGGGTCTTGATAAATTTTACTTTATTGAAGGAAAAATTTGCCACAATATTAGTTCACATGTTTATTTTAGTTTAGAGTAGATTTAGTTCATTTTCCAGTTCTTTGTTCACACAATATGTCCATTGCCACTGTAATAGAAAAGTAATAGACTATTATCTATTACTTTGCCTTCTATTACTATTACAGCCAAAAAATTAACCTATTACTATTACTTGAAAAATCTTGTAAAAGTTAATTACTATTACCCCATTTCTGATACATACATACATTAACAAAATCTCATTTCCTGAAGAAATGGTGAGAGAAGGTAGAAACAACATGAATGTAAAATGCAGGTGAAGAAGGAGAGAAGAGAAAGGTAGAAACTAAAGCATACTCATCCATTCACACACACTTGCGGTGCTTCACACGCCGTGTGGTTGCACCCTTGGGCCTTGTGAAAAATAAGGGAGCTAAGAGTCCCAAATGTATATTACTTCTAACAAACCTCTTCCATTCCAACCCACTTGCAACCACTTCTCGTGCCATCACCCAGATCAAGTCTACACTTACTCAGGCTATCATTCACCATGTCCATCCATCTTCTTTGCCTTACTCACTCTCTCTTACCTTCGCAAACAATCTTTTCACAAGTCTGTCATATTCCATCCTTTCATTTGTCCAAACTACTTTAACAAGCTTGCCTCAATTTTCACTCCCACTGACTTCTGACCATCACATCTTTTCAGAACCACATGATTTTTTATTCCATCAATCCAACACCAATGGTTCACACCCATACAAAAGTGTTGGTCCCAACACACCTTTTCGTGTAAACATCTCGCAAATGCTTTTAGCAGACCTGCCACCTTTCTTCCTTAATTCACTCTACTATTAACTTTATCCGAAGTCGTAGCCTACATGACTGGCTTCTGATCTTTCTGCTACCTCTGATTGGGGCAGAGTAAACCTAGTGGCTTTCAATGCTTCAAAAACTCAGTTCCTCCATGTCTACTCGTCACAATTTTCCACACGACTATCCCCTTACCTTTAACAACACACAACTCAATCCTTTCTCTTCTCTTAACATTCTTTGCATTTCCTTTTCTCGTGATTTTTCCTGAAAAGTCACATATACTCTTTCCAAAACAGCTTCTGTACTGCCTCCACACTTTCTCCACCCATGCTCAGTTACTCTCTCTGTACAGTGGTCTTGTCCACCCCTGTATGGAGTGTGTTTCTCATGTGTCGGGTGGCTCAATCCACACAGCTCTTCTTAACTGGGTGGAATCAAAAGTTTTTTGTCTCATCAATTCCTGCCTCTTACTAACTGTCCTCAATCTCTCTTCACCACAATGTTGCCTCTCTCTCTTTACTATCGCTATTATAATGGACACTGCTCTTCTGAACTCTCTAACTGCATGCCACCTCCTTTAAGGAGAACACGCAGTACTAGACTTTCAACACATTCTCATTCCTTTTCTGTCCAATTTTCTAACCGAAGGGTTAATCAGTATTTTCAATCTTCCATCTACTAAACCGGTCAACTCTGGAACAATCTTCCTCAATCCATATTTTCCATTTATGACCTCCAATCTTTCAAACGCAGTGTCCAGGCATCTCAAAAACATTGGACCTTGATTCTGGATCTCTTTTTCTTCAATAGGGAGGGGGACCGCTTTTGCGGGCATTCGTTCTTGACTCCTCTTTTCACTTACATTTTTTTTTTTTTATTCAATACGCATCCTGGGGCTACTTAAAATCTCCACCACCTCATGCGTTTCACCATCACAAGAGTCCAAAGTATGAAATTTACTTAAAAAAATGGAAACTATAGGAATTTTGCACTCAAAACAGCTCTCAAATAATTGTAGGTCAAGTTACCACTATGTTTTCATTCCTTTTAGTTTTTATTTAAAATTAAATTATTCAACATTCCTATTCAACATAATATATAAATGTGCTACTGTCACACTAAGTCTTTCTTCATAAAAAAGTTTTTTCTTAAAGAAATAACTTCATTCTTTGTTAGTGTCCTTCTCCAACTCGACTCTTTCCTCCCCTTCAATCTTAGCTTTATATGCTTTCTCGGAGCACCTACCTGATCAGAAGAACCTTATGAGGATAACAATCCTGTGTATTTCAGCACTTTACAGCCCTTAACAGATTGGACTTTATTAGTTGACACAAGCAGTTTTTGTTTTCTTTTCCAAGCAGGCGCTTATCAGAGGAGAATGCCCTTCCAATCTCTAAATTCCCTTGTGACAATAGTAAAGCAGTCTACACTGCTCTTTCACAAATGAAGGTAATTTTCTTTGCCTGCTGAATCTCTGCCTTTAAAAATTTAGGCCTAGTAATGGTCAACTCTTAATTTCATAGCTATCACTATTGTTACTGTTCTGATCAAGGACATAATTTCCATTCTTCTGCAACATAAGTAACTTCATCTAGTGATATTGGAGAATTTCCTTGCAAACCACTTTATCAAACGTTACCTACATCTAGTGATACCATGCTCGTACAAAATTTCATAATCTTTAAGAAATCATGGAAGCCAGTGAATCCCATAAATTTACAAAAAATATCACAGCCATCAAAATTTTGGGGTTCATATACAAAGCCTGTGAGTCCAAATTTGTGAAGTTGCACTGAAAATCTAACTGGCTTGTGAGCTTAAAGTCGATGTTAAGTCTCACTAGCTTAAAAAATGCCGTTCAAAATAGTTTAATGAAATTATTTACATATTAAAATGTGAAGGTGGGCCAACTAGATATAGGTAAGCTTTGTCTTAATGATAAGCATCCCCATTTTTCATTAAACTTGTAAGACTAAGGCATCCTAAACCTTTCAATAATGTATTCCCATGGCTATCTTATGACAAAGATGTGCTGCAAGCGAGACAAAAAATTTCTGGCTGTCATAAAAATCAACAGTGGACTTTCTGGTCTCAGCTTTTATACATTCCTTGTGTCCTCTACAATAACAAAAGTGTTATTAGGTAACTGCATTTCTTTATCATCAAAATTTGAAGTACGGAAGTCCTTTTCTTACTTTTTGACTAATTGCATCTACTTTCATGAACTGTAGCAATAGTTTTGACAAGTTCATTCTTCTGGTTGTTTAAGACATGAATTTGGGCTCTCCCTGTTTGGAACAAACTGAAAAACTTCTTGAAGAGGGAAGCTGACTCCCTCATGAAATGAAGAATGGCTAGAATGAATGAATTCTGAGTTTTTTAAATTCTTTTTGAAGTTTAAAGTTGCACTTACTGGTACATTTTTTCCTTTCCTACAGAGATAAAATATTCCTTAATGGCAGAATGCTGTTCTGTAAATCTTTAAACAACTGGATGCAGAGTAAACCAATGAGAAGATACATGTCCCAGAAACATATGTTCCTCAATATGAAATGCTACTTAGATCAAATTGTAGTGAAGATCCACAGCAAACTCTCGTATATCCTGTGTGAAACCATCTATACCTTCTGCAAAGGCATCATGAAGTGTGTAAAATGCAGGTTCCTGTTAGGGATGCACCAGATACCAGAGCATGATCCAGTATCTGGCCACTTCTTCAGTGTCCGGTCAGATACTGATATCAAGTGTGATCTGGCCAGATACCAATAAATAATTAACATTTTAATCACATTTTGTTGATAAACTTCATATTTCAAGTTTTTGTATGTACTTTATTATTTTAGTATGGCTAATGCCATATGATTTTATTCAGCTGTGGGAAGAGCTGTGTGCAATAAAGGGCTAAATTTAACATTTATAATGATTTTCTTTTAAACAAAAAACACACAAAGTTAGATTTCTCTAAAATTTAGAACTAAGTCCAATCAACTTTGCCTTTTTTCTTTCCAGCATTGAATGCGAGAGTTCCCCCCAAAATATGGAAAATGTTAAATTTTCTATTAAGACAATTTGTCTGAAAATTTAATATACTTCTATCTTTTTTTTTCTGATTTAAATTCTGTTCTAAGCCTACTAGTAACACACATCCTAATTATTTAAATTTAAAACTTAGCAAATTATCAAATATCTTATTCTTCTTGTATCAAAATATACTAAACATAATTCAAAACTTATTGGTCTTATGAGAAGGCAATACAATATAAATTAAATAATCTATATTATTGTGCATCTGGCAGCAGTGATGAACAGGGTTGGCAAAAACCCAACCCAACTAGATTTTGGGGTTTTTGGTTTTTTGATGGGTTGAATTTTTTTTTAGAAAGATTTGATAATTATGTAGTGCCTAATATATCTCATTATTTTATTAATTTATTTATTTATCTAATCTACTATATATATTAAAGAGAGATCTTTATTTCACAGAAAATTCAGATTTGAGAGATAATGACATATTAGAATTTTCTCCATTTTAATTTTAGATCTTTCCTTTATTTCTTAACAGCAGATTTCAGCTTTATTTAGACCTAACTCAAATTAAAATTTTTAAGATGCCAAACTCAAAGAGTTATAGAAGTGGAAGATCTAAAGCTAGCAAATGGGACGAGGTGACTTTATTAAGTGATCAGCCTACTAGAGTACTATGCAATTATTGCAAAGAAAGTATCACTCAAAAAATTGTGTGTGTGAAACATCATCTAGAGCAGGGGTGGGGAAACCCTCGCCCGCAGGCGAAATTTTGCCCACGAGCTAATTTCAATTCGCACGCTTAGGTATTTATTATTTACTAAAAATTATTTATTTACAGCCCAGCAAATAGCTTTTTAAAATACATCTCTCGTAAAAAAATCTATAATATATCTTATGATCCAAATATTGAAATAATTATGTACAACGTAGGTATTTGGCAACTTTTAGCTGACGCGCAGAGGCAGCGAATCAACTTGTTGCTATACCCCAGACCTCAGTTTTAATTATAGGTTTTGAGCGGGCACAGTGATTAACTAGTTGGCGGTTTAATTTAAATTTTTAATTAAAATACCCATATTATAATGGCAAGTTGTAGGAAAAAATGGAAAACTGGTGCTGGTGAAAGTGATGCATTTTGTGAAAAATGGATGGAATTATATTTTTTCACTGAAATGAATGAGAAGTGCATTTGTCTTATTTGCAACGAATTTGTTGCTGTTTTTAAGAAGTACAATCTTGAGTGCCATTATTTAAGCAAGCATAAGAAATATGAAAATTTAAAAGGAGCAGAGCGTTTAGACAAGTTAACATTGTAGTGAATACTCTTATTTTAGTTTCAAGATAAATGTTAATTTTACCGTCTTGAATTTCGGAATAGTATAAATTCATTTTAAATTAGTTACCCCATTATAATTCAATTGTGAACCACATTAATACTAATTTTATGTATACTATATTATTTTATTATATGTAAACATAATTAATTATATATCACAATTGTCAGTTAATTATTTATATTCAAATATTTATTTTAATCTAATACCATGTCCATTTTACAAATAAATAATAGAAATCCAAGGGTTATATTTTCCACCTTTGGTACTGTCGCAGTTTCGCCTAACGGACTCAATACGGCTAGTGAGATAATCACTGGTTGGCACTTAACTAGCGGCAGTGCTTATGGCTACATCATCCAGGTTAACCTATACTGGATAGATGCGCTACGGTCCCAAGCCGTAGCTTGCCTAGGCCGACGACGACGACGTAAACCAACAATTGGTGACTCCGGAGTTGGATTCCCCCCTTTTACCCGAACGACTAGGACTAGACTGTAATGTCGTTCGTGCCCATCACCCCCTTCACCCGAGCGACTAGGACCAGACTGTAACGTGTTCGTGCCCATCACCCCCTTCACCCGAGCAACTAGGACCAGACTGTAATGTCGCTCTGCCCTCTGCCCCTCACCCCTGCCCGTGCGCTCTGTGCCTGCGCTCGTCTCAACCTCCACTCCTTCGTTGGTAACTTGTCGTCTTGCTTGTACGTCAGCAAGCATAGAAGAAGATGCCTGACGACGCTGGTGCCATCTCCCACTTGAGCGTAAAGCTCCCCGTCTTCTGGCGGGTGATCCATTTATTTGGTTCCACCAAGTGGAATCACAATTCAACTTGGGAAGGATCACCGCTAGCAGGACGAAATACGATCATGTTTTGTCCTCTCTACCAGCGAGCATCATCTCTGAAGTCCGTGACATCATCGTGTCTACTTCCACGAGTGAGGACCCATACAACGATCTGAAGTCTGCCATCCTGTACCGCACCACTGTCTCCGAGCGTGAGAAACTACATCAGTTAATCTCAAAAGAAGAACTTGGAGACCGTAAGCCCACTCAAATGCTGAGGGCTATGCAGTGCGCTCTAGGCGAACGCGCACAAACCTTCGATAAGGACATCTTTAGACAGTTGTTCTTGCAGAAACTTCCTCCATCAGCTCAGCGTGTCTTGGCCACTATGGATCCTGCTCTCCAGTTGATAAACTAGCAGAAACTGCCGACAAAGTAGTGGAGATTGACACAGCTCCGGTCAACAACGTGAACACACAATCGGAACTGGAGTTGAAAGTGAAAGAGTTAAGTCAACAACTCAACCACGTTTGTTCTCTGCTACAAAATCAACGGCAAAGAAGCCATTCTCGGTCAAGATTTACGAAGAGGCATCGTTCGAGTTCCGGGAAGATCTGCTTCTACCACTCAAAATTTGGAAAGAAGGCTAGGAAGTGCATCTCCCCTTGCAATTTTTCGTCGGAAAACCCCAGCAGCGAGTCCTAATGGCGTCTAGTACTCGCACTGCCAACCTGTTATTCATAAAGGACAGGAACTCTGGTGTCAATTTCTTGGTTGATACCGGAGCGTCAGTCAGTGTATTCCCTCAAAAATCTGGTCATACGCACTCGGAATCTCCGCCTCTATACGCTGCTAACGGTTCACGCATACCCACGTACGGTACTCAGTCGCGTGAACTAAACTTGGGCCTTCACCGATCCTTCAAGTGGATTTTCATCTGTGCTCAAGTGCAGCATCCCATAATCGGCGCTGACTTCCTCCAGCATTTCAAACTCCTGGTGGATCTTGACAAGCGACGCTTATGCGACCAGGCCACACTGCTTTCTGTTCATGCCAAACAGGTTGCCCTTCCGGATGCCTCGAACTCTGCACTTTCCCTCGTTCCCCCTAATTCCATGTACCAGTGCCTTTTCCAGCGATATCCAGGAATTCTTCAACCGATGCAGATGGGTGATACCATTAAGCACACCATTACCCATCACATTACAACAAAAGGTCCCCCTGTGTTTGCAAAACCCAGACGTCTTGCCCCGGACAAACTGAAAGCTGCCAAATCGGAATTCCAGCTTATGCTGGATCTTGGGATAATAAGACCTTCCAAAAGCAGTTGGTCCTCTCCCCTACACCTGGTCCAGAAGAAGTCAGGAGACTGGAGACCATGTGGGGATTACCAGTTTTGAATTCGACAACCATCCCGGACCGATATCCGTACCAAATGTCCAAGACTTTACTTCTCTTCTCCACGGCAAATCTATCTTCAGTAAAATAGATCTAGTTAAGGCTTTCCACCACATTCCGTAGAGCCTTCGGATATTCCCAAGACTGCAGTTTGTACACCATTTGGGTTATTCGAATTTGTGAAGATGCCGTTCGGGCTACGGAATGCTGCGCAAACCTTTCAGAGGTTTATAGATGAGGTCACCAGAGGCTTAGACTTTGTTTATGCCTACATCGATGATTTGCTTGTGGCCAGCTCAACGGAAGAGGAACATAAGGAACATCTTTCACTCCTCTTTCAACGCTTAGAACAATACGGTGTTACTATTAATGCATCTAAGTGTGTGTTTGCACAGCCAACCTTGGAATTTCTTGGTCACACGATTTCGCAGCACGGAATTACCCCCCTTCAGGACAAGTGTGAAGTGATAAAAAATTACCCTATGCCAAGTAATCAGCGTGAGTTACGTCAGTTTCTAGGTTTGGTAAATTATTACCACAAGTTCATTAAAAACTGTGCTAGTGTTCTTGCTCCTCTACACGCTATGATCACACACAAACGCAAGGTAACGAAATTGTTATGGTGTAGCGATAGTTTACAGGCGTTCGACAATGCCAAAAATGCTATCAATAGTGCATTGTCTCTGTCATTTCCTATCAGTAATGCCCCCCTAACTCTGACAGTCGATGCATCAGATGTTGCGATCGGTGGGGTGTTGGAACAAACCATTAACGGTCAACAAGCACCCATCGCGTTTTACTCGAAAAAGCTGCAGCCAGCCCAAACGCGTTATAGTGCTTTCGGACGTGAACTTCTTGCTATTTACTTAAACGTGAAGCATTTTCAACATTTCCTTGAAGGCCGAGAGTTTTGTGTTTTTACCGACCACAAACCTTTGGTCACTGTCTTCAAAAAAACAGCTGTAACCACTCTCCCAGAGTCATCAGGCAACTCGATTATATCTCGCAATTTACCACAGATATCCGCCACATCAAAGGTGTCTTGAACACTCCAGCGGATGCACTCTCAAGAATAGAGATTACTTCTGTTACCCTCAGCTCTACACTGTGGAATGCTATTGCACAGGATCAAGATAACGATACGGAACTACAAGACCTGCTCAGAGAAGACTCCACTCACTCACTTTCCCTCAAGAAAATGAGTATGCCAGGATTGTCTGTGCCCCTCTATTGCGACGTATCAACAGCTGCTATTCGCCCTTATGTCCCTCCATGTCACAGACAAGCAGTCTTCACGGATCTTCATAAGCCCTCCCATCCTGGTATCCGTGCTTCGCAACACCTGGTTACCTCTCGCTTTGTTTGGCCCTCGATGCGGAAGGATATCAAACATTGGACCAAAACGTGCCTTGCCTCCTGCCAGCGTGCCAAAGTCCAAAGGCACACCAGGTCCCCCTTTGACGCATTTCCGCCCCCATCCCAGCGATTTGAGGTAATTCATGTAGACATTGTTGGCCCTCTTCCAGTGATTCAAGGCCAACGTTATCTGCTCACCTGTCTCGACCGCTTTTCCAGATGGCCTGAAGCCATCCCACTTCCTGATATCCAAGCGGACACTGTTGCAAGAGCCTTTCTTCATGGATGGGTATCAAGATTTGGATTGCCGACAAAAGTCATCACTGACCAAGGTCGCCAATTTGAGTCTTCGCTTTGGAAGAAGTTTACCAGCTTGTTGGGTACAGTACATGCGCATACCTGTGCGTATCATCCGCAAGCTAACGGCCTCGTCGAACGCTTCCATCGCCAGCTGAAGTCATCCCTTATGTGTCACGAAGACTCCCATTGGATGGATAAGCTTCCACTCGTTTTGCTTGGTATTTGCTCTGCATTTAAGAGTGATCTGAAGACTACAGCGGCTGAACTAGTCTATGGAACAACACTGCGGCTACCAGGTGGCTACTTCACTGCAGGGGATAAGTCATGTGATCCTACGGAATTCGCTCAAACACTTTCCTCTCACATGCAGTCCCTTCAGCCTGTTCCCCCTCGATTGACTAGCCAACAGAACATCTTTGTTTCCCCAGCCCTCCAATCTTGCACCCACGTTTTCGTTCGTGTACCTCTCCCAAAATGGCCTCTCCAATGTCCATATGACGGACCCTATGAAGTTCTCCGACGTACGCGCAAATAATTTCTCATCCAGCGCAGTTCCAAGGTCGACAAGGTTTCTATCGATCGTCTTAAGCCTGCGTTTTTGGAATCAACCTTAAGTGAGGTACATGTAGCTACCAAAAAGGTCCCGGGGAAATCTGTGTCGTTCGGAACTCTTTGAACTTCCTCTCTGGTGGGGGAGTGTGTAGTGAATACTCTTATTTTAGTTTCAAGATAAATGTTAATTTTACCGTCTTGAATTTCGGAATAGTATAAATTCATTTTAAATTAGTTACCCCATTATAATTCAATTGTGAACCACATTAATACTAATTTTATGTATACTATATTATTTTATTATATGTAAACATAATTAATTATATATCACAATTGTCAGTTAATTATTTATATTCAAATATTTATTTTAATCTAATACCATGTCCATTTTACAAATAAATAATAGAAATCCAAGGGTTATATTTTCCACCTTTGGTACTGTCGCAGTTTCGCCTAACGGACTCAATACGGCTAGTGAGATAATCACTGGTTGGCACTTAACTAGCGGCAGTGCTTATGGCTACATCATCCAGGTTAACCTATACCGGATAGATGCGCTACGGTCCCAAGCCGTAGCTTGCCTAGGCCGACGACGATGACGTAAACCAACAACATCCTTAAAAGAAAATTTGGTTAAAAGGCAATCTCTTTTTAAAAAGCCTATTCAGGAAAAGGCATCTGTAACTCAAACCAGTTATGCATTGTCTGAACAAATTGCAAAAAAACTAAAGCCACATAATGAAGGTGAGTTTGTAAAAGATTGCATCATTACTGCCGTTGGAATTTTATGCCCAGAAAAACTCAAGTTTGTTTGAAAAAATTAGCTTATCGAGAAGGACCATTTCTGACCGTATTAAAGAAATGGCTGAGGATATTCGAACTTCTTTAAAAACAGACGCAGCAGAATTTGTGTTTTATTCAATAGCTGTCGATGAGACTACTGATTTATCAAATACTGCACAGCTAGCTATATTTATACGTGGAATAACTGCAGACTTTAAGATATGAGAAGAATTACTTGCCTTAAAATCAATGCATGGGACAACCAGAGAAGATCTATTTGAAATGGTCAACTCAGTATTAAATGATTTCAATCTACCTTATGAAAAGCTGAGCGGTGTCGCTACAGACGGTGCACCATCCATGGTAGGCTGTGAAAAAGGACTCGTAACTCGGATTAAGAAAGAATTTGAGAAACGTCAATTAAACCCAAATACTTTAATTGTGTGCCACTGTTTCATTCATCAGCAAAATTTATGTGCACATTCTCTTAAGATGGACAACATAATGAAAGTTGTGAAAATCTGTTAATTTTATAAAAAGTAAAGGGTTGAACAACAGTGTGTTCAAAGAATTTTTGCATGACCTTGAAGCTGAATATGGTGACCTATTGTACCATTGTGAAGTTCGATGGCTAAGTAAAGCTCAAATGTTTCAGCACTTTTATGAACTGAGAGATGAAGTGAGACTCTTTATGGACGTTAAAGGTGCCCCCATTAAAGAATTGGAGGACCAAAAGTTTCTAAGTGATTTTGCATTTTTAGTAGATATAACTAGTCATTTAAATAATCTAAATTTAAAATTGCAAGGGCCCAATCAGCTAATACCTCTTTGCTCACCCATATCAGGAGCTTTGAATTGATGCTTCAATTATTTGTGACCCAACTGAAAAGGAACTGCTTTATACATTTTCCAAAGTTGAGAGAACAAAATCCAAAATTGACAGTTGAGTACGTTGACGAGTGTTTAAGTCTTTTGGATCAATTTCAAAATAGATTTGAAGATTTGAAAAATCATAGAATTGAGCTACGAATATGTGAAACCCCTTTTGACGTAATGCCTGATGAAGCTCCGGAATCCTGGCAATTGGAATTAATTGATTTACATTCTGATAATACTTTGAAATCAAAATATAACAGTGAGCCTATTTTGGAATTTTACAAATGTGTTAATTTTGAGAAATTTCCTTTTCTGAGAAACAATGCTTTGAAAATAGCTTCACAAGTTTCTACAACTTATCAATGTGAGCAGTTTTTCTCAAAATTAAATTTGGCAGAGTCGTTTACGTACACGACTTACAGACGAAAATCTTGCTAACCAGCTCCAAGTTGCTGTCTCATCAATGCCAGTTAATATTTCCAAACTTTCACAGGAAAAGCAGTACCATCCTTCTCACTAAAAAATTGAAAGGTAAGATTCATCAAATTAAAAAAATATGCCCTTATGATTACTTTTATTGCTTCAAAGTTATAAAAATAAACTATATATATGTATCCTGGTATTTTTTAAATTAGTCTTTGCTTAAGTGTTACATATCTACGAAATTGCTATTTAAAGGTAACTATTTTGATGACATTGATGTGCGTTCACAAATAGATGTATTGTAAATTATATAAGGCTTATAAGCACACCGGACAAAAAATTAGTCACCCCTCTCAGAATGTACCTAATAACGTGTGACGGCGCCTCTGGCCTTGATAACCGCACGAATCCGGCGAGTTTAGTATGCGGAGGTACGCCTGCTGGTTCAAATTCATCGTCACTGGAATGAGGGGGCCCATTTCGTGGTATGAAAAACATCCCCAGAACATCACGGAACCACCTCCAGCCTGAACAACACCTTCGACGCATTCAGGATTAAAGGCTTCATTGGACCTGCGATGTACTCGTTGCCTCCCATCATTGGAGAACAAACAAAAACGGGACTCATCGGACCAAATTACACATTTCCAATCTGCTGCAGTCCAGTTTTTGTGCCTCTGAGCCCATTTATAACGTGCCAATTTGTGACTTGCTGTTAACAGCGGCCTCTTCCGTGGTACCCTGCTCCAGATGTCCATCGCATGCAGTTCTCGTCGCAATGTCCATTTGGAAATTGGTCGCTGGAGAACCTCATTGGTTTCTTGGAGCAATTGTTCTCTGGTTTGAAAACAATTTGCAGTTACTAGACGAGAAACATGGTGGTGGTCCCTATTGTCAAGAATTGTTTTCCGGCCACAGTTACGCTGTTGATTTTCAGTTGATTGCGAACTACACCACTCTTTGTAAACTCGCTGGACAGTACGCGTTGACACACCAACAAATTGGGCTACTTCAGACATTTTGTGTCCGTGGGCTCTGCCAAACACGATGGCTCCTTTTTGCCACTGAGTAATGTCTGCCTCACAACCCATTTTGCAGACTATATCCAACACACACACTTCTTCACCACCTCATGAAACAGATCTGATCCTGTGTGCTATGTCACCACTACTTGTCACTTACCAATGCTACATCAGCACCCTCTGTGTGACCTTGAACTTCCTACTATCGGTGCTATTAGGGGTGACTAATTTTTTGTCCAGTGTGCTTATATATAAGCTTAAAATTTGCCAGACACCCGCGGAGGTGTTTATGTTATCGATTTTTGCCCTTGGTACTGAAAAGTTTCCCCACCCCTGATCTAGAGAAATGCAGTAAAGAAAAGTGGAATGTTTTGAAAATGAGGCAAGAGGTATGCCGAGACTCGAATTTGGAGCATCAGTTGAAACTGATTCACTTCCTCCAACTTTGGCTTCTAGCAAAGATGATCCAAAGATTATAAGTGAAAATGTGCCTGAAATGAGTGACACCAGTGCAGGTTCTTCATCATCCACATTCTGTCATTCAACACCAATAAAGCATAAAAGGCAAAGATCAATTACAATTACACCATTTGTGGTAAGAACGACTGTGGACCAAAAGGAAGAATTAGATTTACAAGTTGCAAGGTTCTTTTTTTCAGCTAACATACCCTTCAACGTTTTAGAAAATAAAGAATTTATAAAATTAATCAAAGGTCTAAGATTAGGATATGAACCACCAAACAGAAAAAGGTTGGCATCTGATCTGTTAATAAAAGTTAATGAAGTAATCCATGAAATGAAGAATGACCTTAATCTTGATGATTGTACCATTACCCTTATAAAAGATGGCTGGAGTTCAGTAGGTAATGATCCTATTATTGCGCACAGTATTCATAATGGAAAAAAGCCATTTCTGATTTCAGCAGTAGATGCTAGAAGTACAAAAAAGACAGCAGAATATTGTGCACAGTTAGCTAGAGAAGCAATAACAAAAACTAAAGAAATATATGGCATTGATGTAAGTATAACTATTTTGTAGGTACATTTTATTTTAGTTATAAACATTTTATTTTCAGGTATTTGCTATATGCACTGATAACGAAAACAAAATGATGAGAATGAGAGAAATTCTTGAGGACAACAACTACAGTCTTATTACTTATGGCTGTTCAGCACACCATCTAAACTTGGTAGAAAAAGATCTCCCCAAAACCAGTTCTCGAGCATGTTGTAGAAATTAACAAATATTTCCGAAACCATCACCAACCTCATGTAAGCTAAAAACAAATCCAATAAATTAGCTACTGTCAGCTTTACTTTTATGCATTAGCACTGTCACCAGTGTGAATCCTAATTCACGACTCATTAATAAGTTGCATAGGCTATTTGGCGCATTTGGTGGAGAAGGGGCGAACGCAACATTTTCAAATTATGCCACAAAATGCAGTTAAAGTTTGTAAACTTTAAACCTTTGTATTTTTCCAGTTTATTGAAATGTTGTATGAATTTGAACACATATTTGAGTAAAATATTGTTGTGTAATATGTCAATATAATAAAACGCCGAGAAATTTTACAATATTATTTATTGATAGCTTCTGATGTTAACTGGTGTAATCCATTATTTGGTCCTCTTCGTCGAATGTTGTATTACCTGCTTCAACTGTTTCGGTTTCTTCCAGTTCCTTTAACAATCTTGTATAATAGTCACTGCAGTTGCAGGCATTAGGTCTGATAATTCTTTGAGATCTTTTATTTTTTCCTTAGTTATTGGCAGCAATTGGGAATACTTTGGTTGCAGTGTCTGCTGGGCTAGATTGAATAAACTGACACTGTAGGATTTTTTCCCTTTCTGCAGTCTGACGGGATGGCTATTATCTGGGGTTGTGCGGTATGCAGTAGATATTACGTAGCCTTCTTTGTGTTGAAAGTCAAATATTAACTTTCTTGCATCTCTAAATTTAGTAGTTGTTGATTTCCTAATGACAATGTACATTTTTAGGACGTCAAAATCAAGAAAATCAGCCTGTTTCATTTCTACAACTAGGAAGCGCTGCGAAACGGCTGTAGTTATGGCCGTAACAATCTTTTTTGGTGTAAATAATATTGCTGTAATTATTTTTTATATTTTGTTCAATTTGGCCAAATTGAGCATCACAGGGCACTGTCGAGTGACCAGAAAGTAGTTAGATGTGTTCAATGTGAAGCAATGATGCGGAGTGAATTTCTCTGAGATACATTAAAACCTAAATTTTACCGTGAAAGAGTGCAGACTAACATCTAATTTTTTGCATAGGTAAAGCAAAGGTTTTAACACTAGAACAGCGAAGCGGTCATTTTGACCGCTTTTTCGAAATTTAATTAGCATATCTTGCTTAATTCGGATTAGTTCGCCGTCATATTCCATGAATGCCTTCACTACGCCAATAACCTTTTTGTGGTATAATATGATTAAAATATATCTAATTATTTCACAAGATATTCAGCGATATTACTAAAACAACGAAACGGTCACTTTGACCGTTTCTCATAAAAGCAATACAGGAGTGCTGTAAAGACTTGTCATAACATATTCAATCTCGCTGTATGTTGTTGACAACAACACACGGCGGTTCAGTGTGTGTTGCGCTTCCAAGCTGCAAGCATGTGTGCAAACCCCTCTCTTTCAAATGAAGAAATTCTTCGATGTTTGCAAGCAATTTCAGAATCAAACTCAGAAGGAAGTGATATATCATTGGACAGTGATGATGGTGAAGATGATTATATTCCTCAGGCAGAAAGTTCATCATCTGAGTCAAATGAAGAAAGTGATGACCAGGCACAAACTGATTCAGCTAATAAAACGTTCAATGCTGGTCATGTTGCGGGTGAGTACAATAAATATTTACATCTTTGTCAGTTTCAGTATGGCGATTCATGCATAAGTTTATTGATGATGATTAGCAATGATTTCGTGTCATATTGTAGAACCATTATGGTTATATATATAAATATTATAATAGCACAGGCCCGTAGCCACGGGGGGGGGGGGGGGACAAGAGGGGGCAAAGCCCCCCCTGTAAAACATTCTGCCCCCCCTGGAAAAACTCTGCACTTTTCACCACTGTTTGCCGAATTGAATTAGAACCATATATATATATCTTTATATATATATATATATATATATATTCCTTCATTGTCCCCCCTATCAATTTCTCCGCCCCTCCTACTCATTCGGTCTGGCTATGGGCCTGTAATAGCAACTTACCATTGTGCTTTATTACTTGCAGGAAAGATGGGAGGCTTTATGGGAAGAAAAAAGCGATGCGAAACTCCTGCTTTGATTGAAGTTGGTTCAGTTTTAACGGCGAAGGATGGCACAGAATGGGAGGTTATTGAACAAGGCAACAGAAATGAGGGAAAAACCCGATCACAGAATATTGTACGTGAAGAACCTGGCCCCACAGTTTATGCCAAACGACAAATTGCTGAAAATGATTTTTAGATTGCTAATTGATGATTTTATTTTGAAACATATACAAAAGTGTACTCAAGCAGAAGCTCATAGACGATTGAAAACTACTTCATGGACTGTGTCACTGGAAGAAATTATGGCTACTATTGGCATCATGTTTGCTCGAGGAATATTGGCCAAGGGGCAACCTGCTGATGATCTCTGGTCAAAAGAGTGGGGACCTCCTTTCTTTCGTGAAACAATGACACGAGATCGCTTTCGAGAAATTATGAGATACCTCCGTTTTGACATGAAGTCTAACAGATCTGAAAGGCTGAAAATGGACAAATTTGCACTGACATCTCAAGTTTGGAATCGGTTCACCCAAAATTGCATTGCTTGCTACAGACCAAGCGAATATATAACTGTTGATGAACAGTTATTCCCCACTAAAGCAAGGTGCCCTTTTACCCAGTACATTGCCACTAAGCCAGACAAATTTGGTATAAAATTTTGGATAGCTGCTGATACCAAGTCAAAATACTTCTTGAACGGATTCCCATACCTTGGTAAAGATGCAAAGCGCCCATCAAACCAACCGCTTTCAGAATATGTAGTTCTTCAACTTGTCGAACCATACCTTGGCAAAGGAAGAAACATTACGACTGACAACTTTTTACTTCAGTGAGTTTATGTCGTAAATTACAACACAAAAATACTACCCTTGTTGGGACAATGAATCGTGCCCGAAAAGAAGTGCCAATTGCCATCAAGAATTTGCGAGACAAAAGGTTCAACACTCATGTTTTGAAAAATGACCAAGCAACGCTAACTGTCTATCAATGCAAACCAAATAAAAATGTGATTCTTCTGAGCAGCGTGCATAGCTGTGTTCAAGTTGAAGATAATGCAAAAAGAACCCCTGAAACTGTGACTTACTACAATTCAACAAAATATGGAGTAGATATAGTTGATCAGATGGCTCGCAAATACAGCACTAAAGCTGGTTCAAGAAGGTGGCCCGTTCATGTTTTCTATAATATGTTGGACCTCGCTGGAATCAATGCAGCTGTTCTCTATAGGGAAGTTACTGGTAAGAACATTACTCGTCGCAACTTTCTTCTGCAGCTAGCATTACAATTACGACAGGGTTTTAAAAAGAGTGATGCAGAGCAGGATATCAGTGAAGATGACACTGCAGAGACAGATGTGATATTGTCCCGGAAAAGAAAACAATGCCAAGTGCGAATGTGCAAGCAAAATAAAACTTGTGAAATTTGTCACAAATGTAAAAAAAAGGTATGTGGATCATGCACAAGCCACGTAATCAAGAAAATCATTTGCAAGAAGTGTTCTTCAACATAGAAAAGCACAGAAATAAAAACTAGGATTTATTAGTAAGATGAAAAAAGGATTATTATTTTGCGAAGTTA
Source organism: Bathynomus jamesi (assembly GCA_023014485.1). Taxonomy (NCBI): domain Eukaryota; kingdom Metazoa; phylum Arthropoda; class Malacostraca; order Isopoda; family Cirolanidae; genus Bathynomus; species Bathynomus jamesi. The sequence continues at coordinate 428,451 of JAJOZX010003508.1, read as the reverse complement.
ACCCTAAAGTTTTATTAATTTATAAGCGTAATTGGTTTTATCGTATATGGTTATAAATAAATACCGTTTATTTACTTCAAATAAAATTAAATACCTGTAAAAAGTATAATTTTCCTTCGATAAATACAAATGTAAACGTAAATTTAAAATAATATTAGGTGGCGGTCAATTTGACCGCCTCGCTGTTATGGGTATGCAAAAATTTCAGCTGTTCTAGTGTTAAAGGATAATTATACGACAAAAAACTCATTTTTCGAATTTTGTGGCGTTCGCCCCCTTCTCCACCAAACGCGTCATTTATGCTGTCAAATCCAGTAATATTTGTAATAAAAATTTATATTTTAGGGTTGGTTAATGGAGAGAGGTGGTATGATGCCACAACTACTAAATGAAACCAGATGGAATTCTCAGTTAGAATGCATAAAAACCTATTTGTCAAATTACTCTCTATATATAGAAATAAGAGGAGAGCATATTGAAGACATTGATCACAACATCGGAAAATTGATAGATAACTTATCTATACACAGAGAGGCACTCAATTTACAGTCACAACTCTTACTTGTTGGAAATGCTCTAGATAAGGTGTGTTTATATTATGCAGTTAAAATTACTTAACTTTAAATACCAATATTAATTTCAAGATATTTTATAGACTTATAGTGCACATTTTATTTATAGAATCCTGTACTAAAGCACTACTAATAAATAATTAAAATAGATTTCATTTTGTGTTGTAACTTGTAACACCAAAAAATAAATTCTAACAATACATAATTCTAAATGTTTACAGATGTTTTCACTCAGCCATATATAATTCTATAGTTTTTATTTTTTTGTTACAGTTGCAGGCTGATAATACATTATTGATGCTGTTGAAATTTGGCTCACTTTAATTCAAGATGAAAAATTAGCTCCATACAAAGAAGATATTATTAAGAGATTTAAAAAAGCTATGGAGCCATGTCATCTTTTGGCAAATATAACTGACCCAAAGTATGAAGGTAAATAGGACCTAAATGCAGGTCTGGCACCCTTAGCAGGACTGCAGCTGGAGCCCCCACCCGCCTCCCACTTCACGATTGGGTTTGCCCACAAAGTAATCAAGGTACCATATTGAAGAAACTATTTGCCTTACACTGATCTATTTTAATTTGCTAATACATACATTTATTATAAAATTATAAAATCATTTCACAGTTCAAGAAAGTGTCATGACCAATCAAAACAGCGAGTAAAGCGAGGCATATGTAGTAACAAATCAGAATGCTCAAAAGTGCTAAAATATGCGTGCAAAAAGGACATATCTACTGTTTTTTCCAAGCAAGAAGGGCATATGTCACATAAAAACAGTTATTCGCTTATTGACGACTCCTGGAATACATATTAAGCCGTAAATAAGCTGAGTCACTTATTGACGACTCCCATCTGTGCGCGCAACATTTTTAAATCACTTATTTACGACTCCTATCCCTAAAATGTTAAAGGTCGTGATAGTGAAAGTTTTATAATGACCTAATAAGATGAATAAGTTAATTATGTAAATATCAGTCAAGTTAAACTGGTGTACATACGTCGTACAACCTTTCATCATTTGTCTATGCTTCTCATTCCTTCATTATTTTTTTCATGTTGTTCTTACATAATATTATCAGACGTGCACAGGGCAGGAGGCGCTGGCGCCCCCAGATCTTTTGGCGCCCTTAGCATTTACTAACCTCGCCTAATGGAAGCGGCGGCCCTGCCTAAATGCTTAACTACTATCAATATATAAAACATAGGTAACAACTGTATGGGCAGAAGAGTTTTCTCTGATCTGAATCAAATCATCTGGCATTGCCATATTAAATAATAATTAGCATAAATTCGATACCATAACATAAATTATATAATCTATATTATTAGCTTTATTTTTGTTTTTACACAGTTCTATTATTTTTCAGGACAAAAACTGAATAGAGTTCAAGAGGAAGAGGCTGAAGAATGGCTGATTGAAATAAATTCAGAATACATGGCAGGATATTATGCATTCCGCTTAAAAGATGCACTAATTTTTCCTCTTTATTTATTCAAAGATAGTATAGTAAGCTTTACATCAGCTAGTAATTGGTGGAAAATTGTTGAAATGAAAGAAAAAAAAAAGAGACCAGGTTACCATTAGGTTTTGCTAAATTTTGAGATCTATTCATAGTTGTCCAGCCAGTTCCGGATCATTGGAAAGATTTTTTTCAACATTTGGCTTGGTATGGAGTAAAATGTGAAATAGGTTAGGGAAAGAAAAGGCAGAAATGTTGGTTCGAATCTACCACCACCTAAGGTCAAAAGATGCTGAACATACTGATCAATAATCAATATTAGGTACCACTTAAATTATTTAAATTATAAAGCTGAAAAGAAACATGATTTATTTTTAGATATAGGTAGCCAATTAGAAGATAGATAAATTAGATACAGTATTAGATATAAGGTTCATAATGAAACATGTCAAATAAATAGTTTCTGGAAATTTTAGTTTATATTGGTCTTATCACATTAATTATAGTTTATAGTTGTTAATATATCAGGTCATCCCATAAGTAATGTCGTTTTTCACAATAGATTAAGTTTAAACTAGTCCTACTTGGTTTAAACAAATTTTCCGAAGGTTATATCTAAGAGGAGAGTATCGTGTTTCGCTACATACTTTACAGACCTTGACCAGTGAAGACGTGCGTTTTGCTTTATGTGAACCCCTCATAAACATGGTGGTATCAGAAGAGCATATCAGGCATATAATGCTTTACAAGTTCAAAAGAGGGAATAATGCTACTGAAGCAACGCGAAACATTCAGGACATTTATGGCAACGATATTCTGCATGTGAGGAAATGTCAAAGATGGTTTCAAAAGTTTAGGAATGGTGACTGCTGTTTGACAGATGCAACACGCTCTGGATGCCCTGCTGAGTTTGATGATGACCTGCTGTTAGCCGCACTTGAAGAAGACTGTTCAACAACTGTTGAAGAATTGACCCAGAAACTCAATTCATCCCCATCCACCATTATTTGCAACAACTTGGGAAAGTGCCTAAGTTAGGAAAATGGGTGCCACATGAATTGTCAGTCGACAATCTGAAGGTGCGGGTAAACATTAGCACAGCTCTTCATTCCCGTGAACTCCAAGATCCGTTTCTGTACCATTTAGTGACTGGTGATGAAAAGTGGATATTGTACCAGAATGTTAAGTGCCGTCGACAGTGGGTTTGTGCCGGAGAACCAGCGACACCACAACCAAAACCAAATCTTCACCCTCAGAAGGTGTTGTTTAGTGTTTGGTGGGATAAAGGTGGTGTAATAACACTTTGAAACCTTACCACACAACCAAACAATGACCGCTCAAGTCTACTGTCAACAACTGGATCAATTGAACAATGCACTAAAAGAAAGAGATACCTTCTTTGGTTAGTCGGAAAGGAATCGTGTTCCACCACAACAACGCACATCTTCATACTGCTCAGATCACTTCTGCAAAAATTGAGGAGCTTGGGTGGGAAAAACCTCCACATCCTCCAGACCTTGCGCCTTCAGATTATCATCTCTTCAGGAGTCTGCAAAACTATCTTGATGAGAAACAGTATACTTCTTTAGATGACCTGCACACCAGTCTTTGTACGTTTTTTGCCTCAAAACCACCTGAATTTTATAAACATGGCATTGAAAAGCTTGTAGGACATCAGCAGAGTGTCATTGGATGACCTGATATAAGACTGCATAACCATATTATAAAAAATGCCAAGTTAAAAATAAGTTTATGAGAAGTAAATTGATGTGGGTTTTTAGGTTGGGTTTTTGCTGGGTACCAACCCTGGTGATGAAACTTAAGAAAGCCCATGCACTATTGGTTAAAAATTGACATTACAGAGTATCATACTGTGTGAAAATATATTACATACAAGTGAATGAACATGTAACTTAGTGAGAGTGAATGCCTATAATTTTAAGCCATAGGCATAGTGTCCCCAATTTGTATATTATGAAAAATTGAAATGACATCATTAGCTTATCTATCGAGAGAAAATTTTGCCAACAGCAATGCTACAGAAGAATCTGAGTAGTATGCCTTCACTGTCTTACCTCTAGATTCTGAGGATAAAAAACTGGCAAATGAAAGAAGGAAAAGAAAAACAAAAATATTTATAAAGCAGATTTAGATAAATATTTAACACTACCATTAATACCTAGAGAAAAAGATCCTTTAACCTGGTGGAACAATCATATATCAGAATATCCATCATTAAAGAAACTTGTACATAAGTATTTAAGTGCTCAACCCAGCTCAGTCACTTCTGAGAGATTATTTAGTGCAGCAGGCAAAATTTATAGTGAAAACAGGAACCATTTGTTGCTGGAAAATGCTGAGAAACTTTTCATAATGAACAATATGAAATTATTGAAAACAATGAAAAATATAACTATATATTTTCACAGTTATATTTATCACACATTTATCATTTACAGTTAATAGTTATATATTAAGAAAGAAAATGTTTTTGTCATAATATATATATACACACACACAGGGTGTCCCATAAGTCCGGCATCATAGGAAAAATAATAAAAAAAGGCAAACAAAAGCTTTTATTTACAGAACTTGCTCAATATGTCCACCATTGTTTTCAATACACAAATTCAGATGTGATACCCAGTCAGCAAGCACACGGTGAATGATGTCAGGAGTAATGGTATTACATGCCCCAATAATGCGCTGCCGCAAATGTTCAACACTCCTAATTTTCTCTGCGTATACCAGCGCTTTCAAGTGGCCCCAGAGATAAAAATCTAGTGGCGTGAGATCCGGGCTTCTAGCTGGCCATTCCACAGGCCCTCGATGTCCTATCCAATGACTAGGGAATTGTTGGTACAGGTATTCCCTTACTTGGATGGTGTAATGTGCAGGAGCGCCGTCTTGCTGGAACCATGTTGGGAAATTTCCTTCTTCATTCAAGACACTGGGAAATGCTTCTTCCTTGAGCATACGTAGGTAGGTGCCTCCAGTGACATGTTCATCGAAAAAGAGGGGGCCTATGATGCGATCCTTCCAAATGCCACACCATACCATCACCAGAGATGCACCTTGTTCCTTTGAAGAGGTATACCAGTGAGGGTTGTTTTGAGACCAGTAGCGGGTGTTCTGTCGATTTACCTCATTTCCATAAAAACCTCGTCACTAAACAGAATGGTGGATGGGAAATTGGCATCCTGAGCATAAATTATGGTTTGTAGAAATAGAAAAATATGAATTTCTCCTATGATGCCAGACTTATGGGACACCCTGTATATATACACATATATTATATTCTAATTTGCATTTTTTTTAGGAGAATAATAATTTTGTAAAATTAGTAGTAACCATAAAAGTCTAACCACTAGTTATTGCAAGTTTTAAAATTTTATACCCTCAAGAATATATGATCCAGCCAAATATCTGGCAATTATCCAGTATCCGGCAAAATTATAAAGCCAGATATTCAGTATCCAGTTATCCAGCTATATTTTGATCCGGTACATCCCTAGTTCCTATATCTACCAATTCTTTCTGAGCTTTTTCAACACCATTCTTATTGATGATACTTAAGTTGTTTTATTAAAATCTGAACCATCACTGCCCAATAACAGAAGGTCTTTGATATCTATTCCATTATTTTCTAACTGTTCTCAGTTCTAATAGTTCCCTTAAATTAATATTTCCCTAAAACAAAAAAAAATAAGAGAACCATGAAATGACAATTAAGCAAACATTCAGTGACCTTTGGTTAGCTACGATAGGTAAAATAAATAAAATAGGATCATATTTACACACAGATGACTTTGAAACATCTAATCTTATACTGTTAAAATCACTCACTCGATGCCAATATAATAGCAAGTACTGCCAGATAATTTCAACATGCTGAAAAAGTAGGAAGGGTGGAAAATGTAGGAGCAGAGACACTGCATTAGTTATGCACATGCATCTGCTCACCTTTGCATTCAATTTCATATATTGTATTGGAAAACTAATTAACCTAATCTAATTTTAGTGCCATCAAACAAAGAAGTGAATAGGAAAAACTGCGGGTTCGAAAGGGGTTTCTTGTTATGTCCTTAGATAGTGAGGTATTAGCTAACTCAATTTAAACCAACCTGACCTGATCAGGAGTTTCTTCCAACAATAATTTTATTGAAATATTTAAATGTCCCAACATACAAAAAGTGTTCCCACATGAGAAAAATTATCCAACTAAATCTGAATTATCACACCTGACCTCACTTATACCCAGTTGCTTGCTCGTGCACCAGCTAAAAATAATTCCAAAAATCTGACATTATAATACTTATATTAAATGTAAAAGTACAAAATGGCATGAAGAGAATTATGAAAATGTACAAAATGGTGAGTGTGTATGTGTGAGAAGTAGAGGAAAACATGTAAAACATTGACGTAATTATTAGTAAATATGTGAATAAATGTTGCATTGATATGAATGTGGAAAAAGAGTAAATGAGAGAGGAATGGACATGGTTCATGAGGTCTATATAGAGACAGTCTCATTTGACATACCACTGGAGGTACACCACTCCCAACATTCTCATGAAGAGAAACGGTGTGTGTAAGGTTTGTGGGGTACCTTATTCCTGCTTTATCTCTGCGTGTGTAACTGATTTGAGCATTTTTAGTCCAGTGCTCAAGCATAGTGCTTAGGAATGGAAAATGGGTCCTTTGATTATGTATGTTTTAAAATTCATGTATTTCACTCTTGATAATCCTAAAAGAATAAGTAGTTAAAAAATACAAGATGAACAACCTTGGTTTTTTTTAAAATCACCTTCGGTATTTGTAAAAATTTTGAGCTCAAGTTGTACATGAATAATACTTTTATTAACCATAAAACTGAGAATAAAGTATTTGAATTTTGAGGCATACCAATCTCAACCATTCCAACACAAAAAATTTCTTAGTTTCAAAATCTGAACTGAAAAAGGTCAAAATGCAAAAAAAAATTATTGGATAATCTTTCCATAAATGCAAAACCTTAGAAAGGTACATTACTCAAATATTTCATACATTTACGAATAATAATAATAATAAGTCATGATGATTGAGCCAACTGAGTTTTGACATAATATGCTTTACTTGGGAAAATTTATGACAACAATGTACAACTTAACATAATTCGCAGTTACCCTTCATTCGACTCTATTACAGTGGTACCTCTCTTAACGAATGTAATCCATTCCATTAAGTGGCTCGTTAAGAGGAAATTTCATTATGAGATGCATCAGTTTAATGGGTTTTCATTAATTGGTTCCAGAGACCCAAGAAAATGATATATATATTAGGGTTATGACATTTTTATAACCATGTTCCTGTATCATAAATCGATGAACTTTTGCCCCCTGACAATGAGAATAACAGTTTTTTCGATATATTTTGAAAAAACTTCACCCCAAAATAAAAAATAAAAAATTAATAAAATAATAAATAGAAATTTGCATGTTTATTTCACAATTATTATACATAAACATATATTATATTATACAACATTATACCTATACAATACATATTAATTATACAAATACAATATTATACATTTACTCTATTATTGTTTTAATTGTTTTACTTATTGCTTAAAATAAACCTGTGATTAAGGTTGTCTTTATTTTTACAGTTTACGTAAAGTTCTTGCATCACCTTAATGGCATGTTCCACACATTGGTTGCTCCTTGGTATAGCTATTGCAGATGGGTCTGTTCCAGTGATTTTCCAGAGTATTTAGTACTTTTCGGTATTGTTGCAAGATATTGGACAATTTATGATAATCATCTTTCTTATACATCTGATTGCTGAACCAATAGCCTGCCCAGTCGTAGGAAATAAATCTGCAAATCTTATGCAGAGATTCTCTTTGTGTTGGTAGAAGTATACAGGTTAGGATTGCTAATATTGCTCTTGAATTCCATCTGGCATTGCTGATGTTTGGTATTTTTCGAAAATGTACCTTTGGAAATCTGCCATTTTCTTCAAGAAACCAAAAACACGTGTTAGATGAAACAGAAACTTCATGTCATCACGCCATCCTGAACTTTCACAAATCTCTTCCTCGCCATTTTCAAAATTTGCTTTAAGTTCGTCATATTTCTTCATGATGTCTGAAACAAAAGGGTAATCAATGTTGGGTGATGTTTTATTACCTCCAAGTTCGTCATCCATCACCACACGAAGTATTTGGTCCAGTACGTGATGCTGGCAGCCAATGAATTGTGGCTTATCAAGCCCCTTTTCTGCAAACAATCTTTGTAGTCTGACTATAACTCCATTCAATTTTCCTGTATTGACACTTGTTGTATCAGCTACCATCATTTTTATGCTGCTCCATAAGTTATGCTCATCCAGAAGAGCCCATATTCCATCAGAGATAGTTTCAGCTTTGCCATTTGCCAAACACAACACACCTAACTTGACTTCTCTGTTTTCATTTTTCAGAACAACCACCTGATATTCCTTAGCATCAATATGGTTACCATCAAAATGCAATGACCAATCTTCTAGTTGCAGCGTTTCTTTCATTTCTTCTTTCAGTCGAACTGCTTCTCTGAATGTTGATTTGTAAATACCTGATTGAGATGGTGTTGTTGATTCCTTCATTTGACAGCTGTTTGCAGACTTTTGCAGCTTTGCTTGTTGATAATTTTGAAGATATTACTAAATTGGTTGCAATTGCAGTTTTGCTATAATGTCTACGCATTGGCTTTCTTGCGGAAGATTCACAGTCATCTTCATGGTCACTAGGTTCTGTTTCACTCATTATTGCATCACTATCTAACACATCGATGGACTCAATGGCAGAAGAATTGGATGCCACGCAAGTACTGGAGGTTTTCCTTATTCGTTTTGATGGATGGATAGTTTCTTTGCCTGCTAGTTTCTCAGTCACATATCCCACTTCACCTTTGTTCTCCTTTTGCAGATCGTAAAACTTTTTGTCCTCACTGCATAGCCATTGTCCATCTAATTTTGTGATATCAAATAGTTCATCCAGTATTGAATACTTGCCACGCCGTACACATTCATCATATGTCTTCAAGACTTTCTCAATCTTGCTTTGAACAACTTGATTAGACATGTGGGAAATTAAATTTATCCCATAATTGAATGACTTCATTACAAATCACCTTTGCCCAGTCTTTTCTACTTTTTACATTGTTGCCTAGAAACAGGTATCTTCCAGCAATATGTATTTGGAGAGGCAAGCGGCTTCGTTCAAAAAGAGGTTACATTTCTGATGAGACATTTCTTCTTTTGTGTGAGTTCTGAAACTGCACCAGATTCTTCGTCCAAGTTTCTTTGCACTTCTCTTATGCGACATTGTAAGATAGATAACCTGAGATAAATAAATTCACTTGGAACAAGTACTTTCCATTAATGATAAATTGTACGTGATATGTGTTCTGTTCACCAGCACTGTCTGAGGAGTGAATGCGCGAGACCCTCATCCGGCAACACTTATATAGAGGCCAGAGAGGGCGTGGCTTAAGGCAGACACGTGTATTTCTGGAATATTCAAGAAAATACTAGGTATGGAAAACTGATGAGTGGGTAGTTGGGAGGTAATGAAAATGGTTCACTGAGTAGGTAGGTAGTTAATCTAACAATTATTAAATTCCTTTTATGTCAATAACTGGGTGGATGAAACCAATTGGTTGCTCACCAGAGTTATTCTCCACACTAGTATTTATATACTGTGTGACAAGAGCGTGCTCGGTAATAGATATACATTACCGATCAACCAACCGAGAAAAAACCAAGACGACACTGGTGGAAAAAGCCCCGCTAAAAGGAGAACAAAGGAGAATGAAAACGAGGAATGGGGCGATAAGACGGAACGAGGGAAGGGAGAACAGACAAGAAAATAAGATCCCCACCAGCAAGTACGCTCTTAACAATTAAACCAGGATGGAAAAAGGGACTCTCTAATAACTAGCAGTAAGTGACTAATTGTGTTTTTAACCCAAGTTTACGTAGATTCATTAAATTAAGCTGGGTCAGACAACTTAGGCCTACATTGTGGCCTAAGACCCAGCATCAACTCATAGCTTAGCAAAGGTAAAGGTAGATTGCCCTAACCTAGTTTGGTGAGGAATCCTACTGTGGACCTCAATTTATCTGCCCGCTCTGGACCATTTCCGGAATCTCTAGGCTGACCCTACAGGGCTAGACTTGATCTACTCTATAGTTAGACAAGAAATAAGGGGTGGGTTAATTGTGGACCAATTCATACAGAGCATTTTTCACACTAGGTAACCAATGCAGCTGTCTCGAATATACTAATATACTATATTTGCTTTCGGGGTGACATTTTTTAATTCTGAAGAATTAGTCCCTTTTTTATTGTTTTCAAGCATAAGTTCATCGATTGATGATACAGGAAACAATATTTATGACAAAATTAAAAAGTCATAACCCTAATATATATATATATATATATATATATATATATATATATATATATATATATGGTGGCAGCACCATAGATGCAGCCAAGTTGTGTACAGTATAATGGCAGTTGGAATGCGAGTGGGTGAATGCTTGTGTGCTTGTTGAGTGTCATGTATATTGTGTGTGTCCAATAAACAAATGACAACATTACAAATGCAATATTAATAAACTTTAAGCAAAAAATTTAAAAAATATGAAGGCACAACTGTTCACAAGCTATTTCCAATAAGGACTGACGCTACAGTAGGGATGGACACTACGGACACTTGCGCATCACATGTTCCGATGGGCGATCATTGAATGCTCATTATGAGGGTCTGCACTCGTTATGTGGAGTATTATGGTCAATGGGAGGCTTCTTGTTAAGAGAGGTACCACTGTATTATTATTATTATTATTATTAGTAACTAATAACAATAATAATTACAAAGTGGACACAAAGTAACCTGGGTAATGTCTAACTTTTTCTATAAACAATATTTTCTAAGCTTTTGTTTACACTTACACAATATAACATATTGCCTCTTAAAAACACGCAGACTGCTGTCGTGCCAGCTAATTCATCTTTAAGGACCTCATCGTGCATCATATTATAGTCAAGATCTAAGTAACCCTGCAAATAAAATAAAGCAATGTCAATGTTAGCATCAAGATAAAGGTGCCGTAACAACAAAAACATTGGATTAAACTTACCTGAAAGTTAACACTAATTTTATTTGAAATTATTATTTTTGCACCTTTCACATTATCTATAATTTACAAATTTCTAACTTACAGCAGCAGTACTCTTGAGTTACATGTAAATATAACTATGGCTGCTATAGTTATCAGTATACCTGCTGTAGCTACCTCTACCTGGTATAGTACTACACCAAGCTCTAGTTAGTATGCTTGTCTGTTACTCATAAAATGTAAAAACTGATGTACCTTCCATATTAATTGCATTGCAATGAAATGACCTTTATCCATAAAGAAAATGAACAGGGGATGAATATCTGCCAAAGGTCATTCCATGTCAACTCAGCCACAAAATGGCACTTTTTGCACTCACCCCTTTCAATTTTGCTCATACTTGGCACAATAGCAGATATACATGCCAAACTTAAATTCCCAAATTATTAGAGCTGACTGACCTTTGGTTACTGAGATACAAGGTCACAAAGTTGTGACATTTTGACCTTTTTTGCGTTAAATGACTATTTTCAAAATGGTGTAACTAAAAAACTATTAAAGCTAGAGCATTGATTTTGGTCTCATTTTAAAGCTCTTTAGTAGCCCCTTGTTTATTGTCTCTTGTTAAATATCTCTACTGTGAAAAATAAAAAAATCCCTTCAAAAGTTGACCTTTGACCTTGAATAAAAAAAAAATACCTTCTAAAAAATTCAATTTTTTTACATTAATACCTTGAGTCATGTACAACAAAATCCCAAGAAGCTGTAAGTGGCTGATAACTAGTTCAATGTATAAAAAATAAATGAAGTTGGCATCATTCTTCAATTTTAGATTTTTTTTGTCAGTTCATTTATTTAAAAGTTCTGTTCTGATATAGTGTCAGTGAAGACTTAGTTCAACTTAACATTATTAGTTCAAAAACCTTTTTGTGACCTGTGCCAAAAGAAGTCTTTTAAAAGACAACCAGGGTTAAACCCCTCGACAGCCCCAAATCTACTGGAGTAGCGCTGATCCAAAGGCCCAACTAGTATATAAGTACTGTCAACTTTACAGAGTTGACTCCTGACTTCAAGTTAATTTATTTTTACTAAATACATGTATAAAAATTTATTTAATAATTCATTAATTGTTCATTGTTTTCTTTTCAGGATTTTCTTTGTGCTTTTGTGATTTCAGAGTACAAACATGGAACATTTAAAACTGAAACAGAAGTGTGCTGATCCTTTGCTGCGTCACAAAGGTCAGTGTCGAAAGAAGAGTTTGAGAATTGTACCACAGGAACTTGTAAATAAGTTTCCCGATCTGCACTTAACACTACATCACAGACTTTGTAAGCAGTGTAGAGAACATCTTGAGTCCTTGCCTGAGAAAGGAATAGGCACTTTGAATTCAGACATAAATGATGATTCTTCTTGTAGTAGTGAACCACCTGAAGATCTTGAGAAAATTGAAAATGTTGACAATAGTGATGCATCAACTTCAGAGCAAAACCATGAGATGTGTACTTTGAATGCTTCTTTTGTTTCAATTGGTGAATCACCCATAAAAAAGAGAAAGCTTGTAGAGCAAAAGTCATATGGAGCTAAAAAACTAAGCAAGGTGACAGAGACAGTTAAGAAGAGAATGGAAACAGTTGCAGGAAAAGAGATTTCTGACTCACAATTTAAGGAGCCATCTGGAGATGTAGACTGTTTAGAAATAATAAATCAACTCAAGGAAAAATTCAAAAATGAAAATACTAAAAGAAGTGATAAAATAAAAATCCTCACTGTATTGCCCAAAAGTTGGAGCATTAGGAAAATTGCTTCAGAATTTAACACAAGGCATACAGCATCTATTGCTAAAAAAATAGTTGAAGAAAAAGGTGTCCTTTCAGACCCAAATCCAAAGGGTGGGAAAAGAATTAAACAGGATACTGTTGACGCTATTAAAGCATTTTATCTTTCAGAAGACATCAGTAGAACAATGCCAGGAAAGAAAGACTATTGTAGTATCATTGACAATGAAAGAGGAAGGATACATTTGCAAAAGCATCTTTTACTTTGCAATTTAAAAGAAGCCTATCATATTTTCAAAGAAAGAAATCCTTTGGTTAAGGTGGGATTCAGTAAATTTGCAGAATTGCGTCCAAAGCAGTGTGTTATTGCTGGAGCAACAGGAACTCACTCAGTATGTGTGTGTACAATTCATCAGAATGCCAAACTTATGTTTGTAGGAGCTGAATTAGAAAAACTAACTGCAAATGATGACACACCTATTAAGAATGTACGTCATTGTGTTGCCTTTATGGAATGCAATCCTGCCTCAGACAATGTGAACAATGTGGAGATCCATCAGATTTAAAAAACAGACTACTGGACATATTTACAAACAACTTCATTGATATCATAAATTTTAAAAAGTGGACCAATACAGATCGGTCAAATCTTGAATCAGTAGAACTGAATACAGATGAATATATTGACCAATTCTGTAACCAACTGAAAGAATACCAGATACATGACTTCAAGACAAAGATGCAAGCAACTTATTACCGTGAAACAAAAATGTCTTTGAAAGATGGTGAGGTCCTTGCTGTGTGTGATTTTGCTGAAAATTATTCCTTTATTCTTCAAGATGAGGTTCAGAGCTTTCACTGGAACAATGAGATGGCTACTCTACATCCATTTATTTACTATAAAAAGAAGATGAGATTGCTCACCTTAGCTTTGTTATTATTTCAGAGTGTAACATCCATAACACAGTTGCTGTACATTTGTTTCAAAAGCATCTGATAAAATTCCTAAAAGATAATATCTCATCCATCGGTTCCATCCACAAAATAATTTACTTTTCAGATGGGTGTGCAGGACAGTATAAGAACTGCAAAAACTTTTTGAATCTTTGCCATCACAGAGATGATTTTGGAATTGAGGCAGAATGGAATTTTTTTTGCAACAAGTCATGGAAAGGGACCCTGTGATGGTGTTGGAGGCACAGTTAAGAGATTAGCTGCAAAAGCTAGTCTACAACGACCTTATGATGAACAGATCCTTACTGCAGAACAGTTATATACATTTGCAAGTGAAAATATTGTAAATATAAAATGTCATTTTTCAACCAATAAAGAGCATGAAGAGGAAAGCCAACTTCTCCAAGAAAGACACTCAACTGCAAGGACTATTGCTGGTACACAGAAATTACACCATTTACAGCCAGTTTCATTGACTTCTCTTAAGGTTAAACATTATTCATTATCAGATTATTCAAATATTGAGAAAGTTACTGAAAAGGAAGAAGTTGTGACTGAGGAGAAAATACATGGTTTTGTTACTGCTGCATATGATGGCCATTGGTGGGTGGCATATGTGCTGGAAAAGATACCAGAGAATAGAGAAGTAAAAGTCACATTCCTTCATCCTCATGGCCCAAACCCATCATTTGTGTATCCTGGTCGACCAGATGAATTAATCTTACCATATTCAGATATTCTAACACAAGTTGAGGCATCTACTACTAATGGACGAACATACAGGATTTGCAAAGAAGTTACTTTGAAGGCATCCAAAGCTTTGGCAGATCTACAGCACAGAAAGGTAAGAATTCAAAATTAAAATGGTCATGTAACTATATATACACTGCATACATTTTAAGTTGTGATAAATGGAAATCAATGAGCACTATACCTATACATATTGTATGTACATTTTAATATGTTACTTGTATTTGTTAATTAGGTAGCTATCTAGGTATACATTAAAAATTGTTTTCTCTTCTAGAAATCACAATAAATTGGGTGGCCCACAAGAATCTTGTCAACTACTGAAAACCATCACATACATGCACAACATACAGGTGAGGTGGGTAAAGAACAAATATTTAAAAATAAGCATTTGCTTGTTTGTAGAAGGCTGCAGATAGTATGTAGATATGGGTTGTATTTGTAAGAGATTGAGCTGACCTTAGACAAAAATGGTTACTGACATACAAGGTCACAAAGTCATGACTTTTTGACAATTTTTGTATAAAATGACTTTTTTCAAAATGTTGCTTGAATTCATTATTTTTTATACATTGAACTAGTTATCAGCCACTTACAGCTTCTTGGGATTTTGTTGTACATGACTCAAGGTATTAATGTAAAAAAATTGAATTTTTTAGGAGAAGGTATTTTTTTTTTTTCAAGGTCAAAGGTCAACTTTTGAAGGGATTTTTTTATTTTTCACAGTAGAGATATTTAACAAGAGACAATAAACAAGGGGCTACTAAAGAGCTTTAAAATGAGACCAAAATCAATGCTCTAGCTTTAATAGTTTTTTAGTTACACCGTTTTGAAAATAGTCATTTAACGCAAAAAAGGTCAAAATGTCACAACTTTGTGACCTTGTATCTCAGTAACCAAAGGTCAGTCAGCTCTAATAATTTGGGAATTTAAGTTTGGCATGTATATCTGCTATTGTGCCAAGTATGAGCAAAATTGAAAGGGGTGTGTTTTAGGTGGCTGACTTGACATGGAATGACCCTAAACCTCAATGTAAGGCAGGCACCCTTAGTTTTTCTTGATGCATTTCATATCCAATTGTGCATGACCCAACTTTGATACAAAGTTTCCAGCATTTCTGCAGAAAGGACAGTGCTGGATTAATGTCTCTTTTGGTGGTGTATTTCTCAGGTATTTAATATAGGATTTTGATAGTTTTGATGGTCTTCCATATTTGCTGTTATCAGTAGACTCAATTTCTTTTTAGATTTTTTATGTTCCATAATTTTCCTTTGACTGTAGCTTCGTTTGTTTAACCCTATTAGAGTATGCTTCAGGGTTGGCCTAACTCAACCAAACCCAGTTGTTCTTTAAAAAAAAAAACCATGAAAAAATCTTTGAAAACTCCACATTTAGTGTGTTTTGTCAAGACTTAAAACACCTACCTCTTTCTGAATGAGAGAGGTACGAGTTGAGTGCAGATGAAGTTATTATTAGAATGATTCAAGGAATAAAAGTGGCAGGTGTACTGAAAGCAGTTGAGAGGAAGCAGAGACTGCATAAAGATGCCACAAGATGTTTATAGGAGAAGGTGTGTCAGTACAAACACTTTTGTATGAGTGTGAAACATTGATATGGTATGAAAGGAAGATGTTAGGGGTAAGAACAGTAGAGATGGATAACTTGAGAAGTGTGTGTGGTGAGCAGTGGATTGATAGTGAGAGAAATCGTGTAGTTCCAGACAGATGTCGTATTCACAGTCAGTTGAACTGAAAATTAGGAAAAATGTATTACAGTTGTTTCAACATGAAAGAATGGAAGATGACAGAGTTGCGAAAAGTGTGTGCAAGAGTATTTACGAAGGTGGGAGGAGGCTGAGAAGTAGATAGATGGACATGGTGAATGTGTGTGTTAGTAAGTGTGGACTTGATCTGGGTGATGCAAAAGCTGCTGCAAATAGGTTGGAATGGATGAGATTTGCTAGAGGTATATAAGTTTGGGACACTGTCACTCTTATTTTTGACAAAACCTGGAAGGGCCAACGGTCCTCCACCAGGATGCTGGTGTGAATGAATGTGTGCGCTTTAGTTTCTACCTTTTCTTGTCTTCCTTACTTTCTACTATATCCTATATCGGAGCATGTCTGCCTTCTAACCCAAACTCATTTGGGAAATGAGATTTTTAATGTAATAACATTTTTTTAAAACCCCAATACCATACTTTAAGGTAAATTAAAATACAGTATATGTTTTATTACCATTCATTTTGGGGCTAACAGTTGACTCAAATTTTATGCCTAAAAGCGTAGCTTTTTACCAGTAAACTCGTATAATAAATTCAAATTTCCCTCTTCATTATAGTTTCTTTAATATTTACAAATTTTCACCAACCAACTCACCTTTTCTACATCTAACTTATTTTTATCTTTTGACCAAGACAAAAGTTCAGTAGTCTAATTCTATGAAAAATGCTGATTATTATCCGCAACAGAGAGGAGGCTTTCAGAAGGTACTATCACCATCCAACTCCAGACGCTCACTCAGCTTATTTTTCTGACCAGAATAGTGCAAAATCTGTTCAACTCACCAAAAATCCCTTCAACAGACAAAAATGTGAAAACCTTTATCCAATTCTAATTCTTCTCACTCTTTCTGTCAACTCTGGAACAATCTTCCTCAATCGTTCTTTCTCCCCATCTATGACCTTCAATCTTTCAAACACAATGTCTTCAACCATCTCAAAAACCTTGGGCCTGATTTTGGCTCTCTTCTCCCTCTAAGATAGGGGGGGGGGTCGTCGTTTTTGTGGGCATTCACCTTGGACCCTCCTTCCCGCATAAAAAAAAAAATCTTTATAATGTACAAAAAACTTGACCATCTATTGACCATCTCCCCAGTCTCGTGTGTGGTCAATCAAACATTATTTAATCATAAATAAGGAAGAGTTGTTTGACCTTCCAGAAGACTGTGTGGATGGCCAATTAGATTTTACATAAATTGAAAGTGCACTGACAAACCATTAATTTACCTTCTAAAAATTTTTGGGATTGTGTACTTCAAGGTTATCAGGTCAACTCAACTTCAAAGGTCCAATATTTTTTATTTCTGTTTTGGATTGTTTGCACCTTCATGAATTAAAAAAAAGTTGTTTTTATCTACATCCAATGTGTGTCAAGCAATGACCTTTCAAAAATCAGTGACCTGGCTTTGACCTTGACTTTTCCAACCTCTGTATCTCATTAACCACCTTATGCACCAAAAAACATTAAAATGAGTAGTAGGAGAATGTTAATCATTGGGTTGTCTGTGCTGGAAAGTGACCTACCACAAAGAGTGAGTAGGTATGGGTAATGCTGATATGTCACTTAGCAGGAAGGGGGAAACTCAGACTTGTAGTAGGAAGTGTGAGAGGGAGAACTCTCAACTTCTTGTGGTGTGTGAAACCAAAATACTCTGACTTGTCTCAGAGTGTGAGGGGTGGGGGATAAATGGCAACCTATCGCTTAGTGCAGTGGGGAGGGAGCTCCATCTTGTTGCCGAGTGCATGGAAGGGCATTCCAGGCCCATGCCAAGAAGGATGACAGCAAGGACTAGACAGACTGATTCAAATTCCTAGAAAACAGGTATGAGCTGCCCTCTAACCCTGAGGAGGAATCTATCCTCTTAGGGGATTCTCTAGTCTGTGGGCAAGCTCACTACTTTGCGAAGAAAAATTTGGCTAAAAGAAGGGTCACCTGTTCCTCAGAGGAAAATTAAGAAGCTGGAGCATGAATTAGAAAAGATTAAGGTACAGAAAACCAGTAGTGGTGGTAAAAGGCAGGCTCCAACAATTTTTTTCAGGAGGGACATACACTTATGCTGAATCATGTCTGACTTCAATAAACTAACAATCTAAAGCAAACAACTGACTGAGGTGTTCTAACTGGGATCTCGACCCACTTAAAAGCGAGCTACATTACTTTAAGTAAGGCCATTGCCATTTATGTCAGGTTAAAAACACTACCAGTATGTAAGGGAAATGGCATTGGTTCTTTGACATGTGATACCATTTCAGTGGGAACAAAAAGCTCTTTCTGGCAGATGGGATGAACTTAAATGGTAAGGGAAAACTAAGATGGGAGAAGTAATTTATCTAATTGTATACAATTTGCTAGAAGCCAGCTGCAGTGGTAGCCAGAACATTAGGGTGTGTCGAATTTTTCAACTTTCAAATTCCAAATATGAGGGGTGCTAAAAAGTTGCAGCATGACTTAGGAATTCTAGATATATTTTTGTTTATTTAATATAATTTAGTTTTGCTTGGTAAGAAGCTACATAAAAATAGTGACTAACTTTTTTGTGGAATTATATAATAATTATATATGCTGTATATATAATGCACTGCTGTTTTCGCTTATTTCACAGGTTGAAACATATTCATCAGTGTGCTGAAGATTACTTGTCCATCAGTGTTACCATCCTAACCAGTGGGAATTGACCTACAATGGCTTCTAAAAGGAGGACAAGACTGGGGACATTCACACATATGAGCAACCTAATTGGAACTGGTAGAGAGTTGTTGCCCTCTGAACTCCCAACTCTGCGAGACATTCTGAAATATGGGCTACTGCTAAGAGAACAAAGTGGTGAGGATGTAAGAAACTACCCAGCAGCCAGTCTTGCAAAGGACATTTACCCTAAAGTGCTTGAAAAGTGGGAATGAGCAAACAGTTCTTTTGTAGCCCCTGTTGTAAATTAACAAGTCACAATCTTAAACAAGATCCAAGAGAGCTGGGAGCAGGCCAAAAACATATCTCTTGGGAGAGGAAAGCTACATGTCAAAGAGGCTTTCATTGCAAAACTTGACAAGCTTTTTGACATCCTCAGTTGCAAGTGTAAAATTGTTCTCTGCTCTGAATTTGGCTGCCTTGTAGATGCTGGTTGCAAAAACGAAACTCTCATTAACTGTACATGCCCTAGGGAGATGAAGATCCCTATGAAGGAACTTGCTTTCATTAAAGGTCAGAGACAAAAGTCTGGTTCTATTGGACCACATCAGATTGGCTTGCCAGATCAACCTGAGCACAACAGACAAGTCAAAAAGCAGAAGCGGCAAGACAACGAAAGAAGAAGGCTTGCTGAATATAAGCAGACAAGTAGGCAGGATGTTTCAACGTCATCAAATGAAATAATTTTCTGATGATGATGAAAATGAAGAACAAATAGCTGATGCTCAAGATGGAAAGGATGGAAGTTATGAAGTGACATTAGAAATACCAAGCACGTCTTCAACTTCCAATAAAAAGCCAGAGTACAACACATTAGAAATACCTAATGTTGCTATGCATAGCATCAGATATGGTGTTGGCCTGCGTGCCACAGCTGCCATCACCACTGCTGCCTTTATGGATGCTGGCTTGATCACTGAAGAAGACAAGAGACTTGTAGTTGATCACAATAAAGTCAAGAGGGCCCAAGAAAAAGTTATGAGATCCCTGGATCAGGAATTTGATGATCTTTGTAAGAAGGGTGAAATTGACTGCATCTTCTTTGACGGCCATCAAGATACAACTAAAGTTATGCTGAAAGCAGACAATTCAGATCGTCAGTTCCCCAGCATCATCAAAGAGCAGCATTATTCTGTGTGCAGTGAGCCAGGTGGAAGATATATCTACCACTTCACTCCTGAGAAAGGCTCAATGAGAAAAAAACCTGCTGAAGTTATTACTGATAATCTTGTAGATTTCATGAAGAAGGGCATTGATAAAAGCCTGCAGGCCATTGGAGGTGATTCTACAAATGTTAACACTGGCTGGGAGGGTGGTTCCATGCATTGGGTAGAGGTCAAGCTTTGCCGTAAGCTGATCTGGTTGGTTTATGCCCTCCACACTAACGAGTTACCCCTGCGACACTTGATCACAGCACTGGATGGGAAGACCTTGTCTAACAACAAGTGGACAGGTAACATTGGCAAGATGCTAGACACTGCAACCAAACTTGAAATTGATCCTTCATTCACCAAACTCTCAATTGGAGAGCCTCTTACTTCACTGAGTGACAATGTCGTAAAGGATCTCTCTACTGATCAAGCGTACGGGTATAGGATCACACAGGCGATAAGGACAGGAGAACTTCCCACAGATCTGACCCTTCTTGAAATTGGTCCAGTGAGCCATTCAAGGTGGTTGACAACAGCAAACAGGCTTTGTCGCATATGGGTTTCAAAACATGGCCTTAAAGGCAAAACCCTCAACAACTTAAGACTGATAGTGGAATACATTGTTGGTGTGTACTACCCCTGTTGGTTCAACATCAAAGTAAAAGACTCTTGGGTGGAAGGCCCACGCCACATCTTGTTTCAGCTGCGGCTAGTTAGGCTGCAAAAGAAGGCTGTAGTGGATGCTGTTTTGCCAACCATCAAGCGCTCAGCATGGTATGCATTCAGCGAAATGATAATCCAGACACTTGTGCTCAGATGACAGTGAGGAGAGGAGAGCTGGTGTCCAAAAGATTGTTGACATGAGGGGTGGAGATGATGACACACTTGGAGATCTTTCTCTCCCAGGAAGACACCTTCCATCAACCCCAGTGCTTCTTCCATGTTGGAGCTGACAGACTGGTCTGACGGGGTATTTGAACCTCCTTTGACATGTAAACTGACTACAGCGGAAGTAAAGAAGTTCTTTGACAAGCCTATGCAAGTTCCACAGTGGCCCTGTCATGCTCAGTCAATAGAGAGGTGTGTGAAACAAGTCACAGAGGCAGCAGGCAGGGTGTATACACATGAGAAACGTGAGGGCTATATCAGAGGCCAAGAAGCAAGTCGGTGGCTGATGTCCAAGAACGAATCAAAGCAAGACTTGATGAAACTTTTTTAAATATTTTTTTTACTGATGTCATTACTTTCTAATGTTGTTTTATGATTACAAGGATATGTTTTATGATCACTAGGATATGTTTTATGCAGAGAAACTAAAATTTTTATAGCATTACCTGACATTTTGAGAAGCTAAAATTAATAAATGTTGTTTTCTGAGAGCAATTTATGTCCTTTTTAATCAAACATAGATTTACCAAGCTAAGTGTTGAGCAATCACAAAAATAATAGCAGATTTGAATTCTTCACATCCAAAAACATATTTTTAAAACCCCTCAGTGAAGGAATTGGCAAAAATTAATTTTCACCTCCTCAAATTGATACACCCTAATACTTTATCTCGACTCTCAGAAAGCCTTTGATATGGTATGGTACTCACTGCTGGCTAATGGTCAAAGTCCATGCACTGGGTATCGATGGGGAAGTAGGTAGCTAGATTGGAAACTGGCTGAAGAATAGGTGGCAGAGGGTTGTAATTAAAGGGGCTAGTGGGGTTCCTCAAGGTTCTATTTTGTGGACCACTATTGTTTATCATTTACATAAATGATATCAACACTGGCATTGTCAGTAGGATCACCAAATTTGCTGATGACACCAAGCTTGGGGCAACTGCGTGCAGACCTATGTAGGCTAGGAGAGATGTCTGAAAAATGGCAAAATTTTGCCTTTTTAACTTTGGTAAATGCAAGGTCATGCACATTGGCTATGCCAAACCCAAGTCGGACTACTCCATGTTGGGGAGTAATATTGAGACCACTGATTTGGAAAAGGACTTGGGTGTGCTAATTAGCAGCGATCTTAAGTTTACCAAACAGTGTGTAGAGGTGGAAAAGAAAGCCCAGAAGCTGTTGGGTTATATCAGGAGGCAATTTCGATTTTGGAACAAGGAGATTATGCTCTCTCTGTACAATTCCCTGGTTTGGCCACACCTGGAGTATGCTGTGCAGTTCTGGTCAGCCACCCTCAGGAAAGATATTGACAGGCTGGAGCGAGTCCAGGTGAGGGCCACAAAGTTAATTCCTTCCATTCAGCATATGTGCTACAATCAACGCTTACACACCCTGAATTTGTTTTCACTGAAAACTTTGAGGCTGTGTGGTCAACTCATTAAAGTCTTCAAGCTCTTACATGGGTTCAACGATGTTGATTTTAGAAGCATGTTTAGTTTAAATGATAACTTAACCTCTTAACGACGACCATGCCATTTTTGGCACGAACTGAATTATGTGCTCTATATGAAATATGATTCATTATTTGCTACTTTTGACGAATGACCCGTATTTGGCACGAGCGCATTTCGACTGAAGGCAAATCTAACGACATTTGGCAATTTTTTTTGTTAGTACTCATGGTTTTCATTCACGGAAGATGCAGTTGTGTTCCTGATTCAACCTGTGCTACTTTTTTGTGTAATTTTTCCAATCTTTACAGGTAAGTATTGTTAACATTTGTAAATGATTATTTATGTTGTTATAATGAATTTGTAACATATTTTCATTGAGAACATTTATTGAATGGTAGATTTTTTAGTAAATATGCTTGTGCCAAAATTGGCACATCAGGAAATGGAGGCAATATAAATGGCAGCCATGTTTTTCAAGTCTTGATTTATTAGCCTACTAATTCTTGATTTATTAGCCTACTCTTTTGAGATTTTATACATTATCTATGCATTAGGTTATTTATATCATATTTATATATTTTTATTATACATTATTTTATATATCAGATTATATATTTACTATATAGGCCTATATTTATATAAAAAAATTCTATGCTTCAGATGGAATCAGCGCAGTTTTACAAAAGACCTGCAAGGAACGAACAAAAGCATGTGGTTTTTCCAATTCCAGAAGGAAGTGATCAAGATGAGCTTAGCAATAGTGAAGAAGAGTTCTCACCTATAGCTTCAGTGAATGAAGAATGCATTGATTCTACCGAAAGCAGTACAGGTATGATAGCATACAAAATGAAAGTATATATCTTCTCACTATAGTGTGTGTGTAATGATATGTGTAATAGGTACATTATATGATAAAATATATACTGAAATAAAATTTTTTTTATAAGAAATAAGCCTATTTCCAAATTCTTATAAGATTTGCTTACAGCAGTAAGGATGTAGGCCTGTAATACTTTTTGATTGATGATTTTTTTTACTATTTGATCGTTTGTTCTATTTTATTTATTTGCTTACAGCAGTAAGGATGTAGGCCTGTAATACTTTTTGATTGATGATTTTTTTTACTATTTGATCATTTGCTCTATTTTATTTATATTATACAGATGTTTTATTCTTTACTTACTGTTACCGTTTGTATGTATCGTATTGCAGATGAAGAGAATGTTATGCCTACTCCAGCAGAAAAAGAACGCTCTGCAAGACCTATTATATGGAAAACCATTAGGACTGGAACTTCTGCTCGTGAAATACCGAAATTTCAAGGTGACATTCAGCCATGCATCTCCATTCAAACTCCTATACAGTATTTTAGATACTTTTTTGAAGACAATACTTTGGATTTTATAGTTGAGCAATCAAATTTATTTGCTGTTCAGGTAAACCCAGATATTCCATTAAAACTTACAAGGCAAGAACTTGAACAATTTTTAGGAACAGTCATGTACATGTCAGTCATAAATTTACCACGTACACGGATGTATTGGAATTCTTTTACTAGAATTCCCCATAGTTCTGAGTATTTTTCAAGGGACCGGTGGGGAAAAATTAAAAGCCGCTTGCATTTCAATGACAACACCAATGTGCCCGAACCTAATGACAGAAATAAAGATAGGCTTTTCAAAATTAGACCACTAATAGAATGTTTATTACCCAAATTCCAAAGTTTTCCTAAACCACAGATGCTATGTATAGATGAGCAAATCATGCCATTCAAGGGACGCTCATCCCTCAAACAATATATCCCCAGTAAGCCTTACAAGTGGGGATATAAAATCTTTGTTCTCAGTGATAGCACTGGATTAGTCCACAACTTTGAAATCTACACAGGAAAGATTGAACCATTGGCTAACTCAATTGATTTGGGGGCTTCTTCAAACATTGTAATGAGGCTGGCAGAAATTATTCCTAATCACAACTGTCACTGTCTTGTCTTTGACAACTGGTTTACCTCTCTAAAACTTTTGTCAGCATTACATGACAAAGGAATATATTCATTAGGAACTGTAAGGTCAAACAGACTAGGGAACTGTAAGATAGTTAGTGATGGGGAGCTGAAAAAGCGAGGCCGAGGGTCTTATGAAGAAAAGGAGGCAACAATTCAAGGAGCTGAAATTCGGGTACTGAAGTGGCATGACAACAAGTGTGTGACTCTTGCAGGCACTGTTGGTAGTGGTCATACTGCTCAAAATGTTCGTAGATATGACAGAAAACAAAAGGAATATGTAGAGGTGTCATGCCCACAGATGGTGAAAATGTATAATAAGCATATGGGGGGGGGGGTAGATCTTCTTGATGGCTTGATCTCATATTACCGTACTGAAATAAGGTCAAAGAAGTTTTATCATAGATTATTCTTCCACTTCATTGACATGGTTATTGTTGGTTACTTTACTGTAGAGATTGTCAGTCTTTTGATGTTCCAGCAAAAAAGCGAATTGATCTTTTGGAATTCCGAACGCAAGTAGCAGAAAGTTTATGCATGCAAGGTAAAAATCTTAACAGGCAAAAATGTGGACATCCACGCTCAGAGTCAGTGGACTCACTTTTTGCAGAAAAAAAATGAAAAGGGTCGTGTAAACCTATACCTAATGAAAGAAAGTGTCAGGAATGATGGATATGGTCATTGGCCTATCATCTTTGACCATCAGAGATGTAAAAATCCTGCTTGCCAAAGGAAAAGTACAATCAAATGTAAAAAATGTGACATACATTTATGTCTCAATATAAAAGGTAATTGTTTTTATGATTTTCATACAAAGTAAATCATAAATAGTAATGTTTTTGCCAAGGTACCAACTGATGTATGAGAAAACTTTTTTACCATTATGGCCGGTTGTGCCAAATGTGGCACACACCCATTTTTTGCTAATTAGACGAATTAATAAATATTTATTCATCATTTTTCACTTTTAAGTCTCAAATAAACATAAAAAAAACAACAGTTATTTTTTTAAACCTTTCCTTATATATTTAGTCCATAAGAGGTATTAACTTGCAACAATGGTTGGAAGTTGGATTTGAAATGGTTTAGCACTAGTGTGTGTGTGTGTGTGTGTGTGTGTGTGTGTTACTTTACCTGTAAGATCTGTGACATGTGGAACAGGCTAGCTACCTTCAGAAGTTGTGAACAGTTCCTCTGTGGATCAGTTCAAGAAAAGGTTAGACCGAATCTTTGACACTATTTGAGGGTGTAGGAATTTTCCCCTGGCACCCACTGCCATTGGTACCTCCTCAGTATGGGCTGCAAGACCTTTTGAGGTAATTCA
>JAJOZX010003508.1:217500-397500 GCA_023014485.1 Bathynomus jamesi | reverse complement strand
GAGCACAAGCTTAGAACCCCCTTGCGGGGATATATATATATATATATATATATATATATATATATATGAATAGAAACGACATAATATATACTGCGTGGTCATTGCAGTTAAATGCATATATATATATATATATATATATATATATATATATATATATATATATATATATATATATATATACACACACACAACTTATACATATATACAATAAAACACATTCTTTATTACAACAAATATGCAATGGTTGAATGTTTTACTGAATAGTTCATCATACAAAATGCTCACAATTTGCCATAGATTAACATAAATGGCACAGCTATACCTGGTTCATAGTTAGTATTTCATCCATCCCCATTATTGTCTATTAGTAATCTGAGAGGCATATATGCAATATGGTTATGTATGACATGTGGGTTCCTTCAGAACATGTCCTACTCAGCCATAGTGTGATCCAGCAGCTGGTGGCTGGTCCACTCCTGCCCAGGCTCCCACGAATTCATCACATTCTCAATGGGGTTGAGGTCACACCCCTTACTAGGCCAGTCCAGTAGTTCTAGATTCTGCTGCTCCTCAAACCACCTAACAATCCTGGTGGTGTGGATGGGAGAATTGCCCTGCAAATGGATTTTAAATCTTAAAAGTAAAATTATATCTCATCCATACGCTTCATCAGTAACCCACTATTCAAGATAGGTTTTAACTCCATGTATTAGGAGTTTCTCTCTGTTAAATGTAATTGTGTGCCATTATACAAGTAATACAGTTTGCAGTTATCTAGAATAAAATCCTAGTGTTGTCATTGTACTGAAAGAGTTAAAGAACAATTTTATGACCTTTATTTATCCCATGTAAATGTGAAACTGGGCATACAAATGCATGTAATACATAAATCTTACTCTAGTAATAGTATAATATTCTATAACACACAAATACAACATACCTACATAAAGACAATCTGCTCAGGATAGGGCAAGGCATACATGTGTACAGAAGTGAGCATCATCACCTTCATGATCTCTATATAGGTATTCATCTGCCATAAACCTCCTGTGGATCTCAGTCAGCTCTCCAATCCTTGCAGGTGCATCCATCCCCACACATTCGCCATCATGTGCCCACTCCATGCCACTTCGTAAATATTTTGGCAGGCATATTTCGTGTTGTCCTGTCACCAACACTGAAGATGGCCATGAGTTGTAGATGCAAACATCTTATCATTTATATGCTTGCGAGCAAATGAGAGTATAGCCTGATGATGTCATTCCTCAATCCTCTCTTTTTTGGTAGGAGTACAGTGGTGATATCCTGCTTCATGCAACTGTCTCCTTATGGTGTCCACTGACACAGCCATATGTAGTCTCTCCCAGATGGCAACTGCATTGTTGATAGGATTGTTCTGCACTTCATTGATTATTTTCCAGTCTTCTTCTGGGGATGGTCTTTCTTGGTGTCCCACACTTAAGACGATCTAGCAGATTCCCAGTCTCCTGTCACCTCTGCACCCAGTGTCAAACAGTAGGATTCAAAATTCCCAGTTCCATGGCTATGTCAGCTAGAGAGGCCTGCTTTCCACATACCAATTATCCAGCCTCGCTGTGCAATTTTATCTTGAGCTGGATTCATTTTCAGAGTTCGTGTTTATCATATAGTGTATGGCATAGATCATGCCAGTAACCATATCAACACCCCAGTTTGGCCCATCAACATCATTTCACAAACATTAGTACAATATTGTACGAGTTTATAAGTATATATACAGTCGACCCTCGACTTACATCGTCACTGTCTTACGTAATTTTGAGTTACGAGAAGCCCCCATTGACTATAATTGCTTCATCTTACGTAACTATTTCGTGTTGCGTAATAGCTGCATAATCGCAAATGCAGTGCGTGACCACTCACTGGCAGGATGCCAGGTATTTCACGTTATTTCATTATTTTTACTGTGCATTATATAAAGTGATACTGTATGAAGTGATTAATAATTTGGCAAATTAATAAATGTGAAATTATTATGGAGTATTAAATAATCTAAGATAAAAAAGTGCCTGTGTGAAGTTGAAACATTGATGAAATAACACGCTATAATTTTTTCCTGTGATTTAATAAATTGTGCAAAGAATTAGAACCAGTGCTTCACTAATTAAATAATTTTGTGAAATAATAAATAAAAACAGTGCTAAAATTTTATTTACAATTTTAAAATAAGTGATAGAAATTAAAATTAACCATGGCCCCAAAGTTGGCTGCTGCTGCTAAGCCAGCAAGAAAGTGCACAGAAATTACTATTCAACAAAAGCAAGATATCATTCGAAAAAGTGAAGGTGGTGCTACTATTAATTTTTTATTATTAATTTTTAATATGTATTTTCTTTTATCATTATAATTCTGTTTATATACACAGTTTTTATCAAAAAATTTAATTATTTTATTATTTTCAATACTTGGGGTCCTGGAATGGCTTACCCAATTTACATGTATTTTGGGGTTTGACTTACGTCATTTTCGAGTTAAGTAACTCATCTCGGAACAGATTAATTACGTAAGTCGAGGGTTGACTGTACTGTAAACCAGGTTAATTTCGCAGCAGCATATTTTTGCCCTTTCATATCCTTGGACAACTTCACAGCATCATAATTTCACAGTCAATAGGTGCTATTATAATCTTACAGATTAAAATGACATCATGAATGATGACATTTATCCTGGACTGTAATTGGTTGAGGTTGAGGTGGTATATCAAGGCAAGTTTTACCTCTTGGTATGTGGATAAAGTTTCAGCAGCACTCAACGTAAATGAATCTCTTGGTAAGATAGATTTGAAGCTCTCCACACTGAAACCTATTCATGCTAAATAGATTCTCTCTACAAAATGACGGAGACCATTTGGAAGGGTTAGGAAATTAGTGGTATTCATGACATTCGTTATACAGTAATAATACAGTATAATTTAAAATGTTTTTACTGCTTTTACTTTACACTGTTTTATTACAATATAATGAATTTACTTTTCAAATAAAGTATTTTAAAGATTTGTTTTATTTTCTATCTTCCAAAGATTAGCTTAAATTGTAAAATTTTCACCTGCTGAATATTTTTGCGTAAACTATAGCCTATGTGAAAAAGGCAAAAATTTCCTGCAAGTAAACATTTCTCATTCACTTGTATATAAAAAGTTCTACTGTAGTAGCTGTTCATATAGATTTGCAGTAATCAAAATGGAACCTTATTACTGTATAAGACTAGTAAACTACATGGAGTTCAATGCTGTTCACAATCATATTAATTGTTTATCTTTATAAACACAGACATTACATTATAATTACCTGTATGTCAATGACTGCACACTCAATTGTCCTTTAGATATACATGTCTGTGTTATATGTTGTTGGACTCAGTTGGTCCTCCTCCACCCCACCTTCCACCAATTGGGGTACCTTGACTAACACTGCAGCATTGCCACATGTACAGAGTTGCCTGAGGCGAGGGACACCACTAGTTTTTATTGATTTTGCTAATTTTGAGGGCTCGGTTCTTTACTGGTAAATATACTATTCAATTTGATGTAATAAATTTTTCTTAAAATATCATCTTATTTGTTAAACTTTAATCCAAAAAATGTCTCATCTTTTAATTTTTTTTGAGATAAGATAGTATAATGGCTCTAAATAAAGAAATTTCATACAAGAATAGGTTGAAAATTATTGTTCTCCATAAGGGTCATTCTCTGTCAGATCAACCAAAAAAAATTGAAATTAACACCCTCATCTCTCATATTTTGCTGAAATTTGGTTTATAGGGAGTTTGTGAGCCCTGAATCCATTTCTGAAATTATAAGGTCAATCCGACCAACGGTTCAAGAGATATGACCTCGGGCAATTTGAGGTCACTCGCGAGGTTACTAACATTTGGTGAGCCATAACTTGGGTAATAATTGTCATAATTATATAAAAGTATATATATTAGAATCAGAAAATGACAAGGAATCCAAATATGCAAGTTTTAGAACTCTAGGTTGAAAAATAAAAAAGTTACACTGTAACCAAAATTTGAGGTCACGATTTGACCTCTGGGGATCGTGACCTCTGGGGTATCAAATGAGAATTTTTTTTTTAAATGTAAAAAATGAAGGCATAGGCATTGGCTATTAGAATCAGCAAAAAAAAGTTTGTTTATGTTAGTATTTTTCATGTAACTAACATATAAGTGAACACCATATTCATAAGTTGTGCGTCAATTCTACCTATTTTTTCATACTTAAGCTCATAATTTGACCTATAGAAATTAAAATTACATTTTTTATAGATATAAAAAACAAAGTCAGAGTTCTTGACTAATAGAAACAATCATAAAAAGTTTGTTTATGTTGGTACTTTTCATGTAACTAACTTATAAGTGAACACCATATTTATAAATTGCTTGTCATTTCAAGGAATTTTTATATCTTAGCTATCAATTTGACCTCAAGCTCCAAGAATTTAATAAAAATTGTATTTCACTGCTAATCTACACTGGCAATAATAGTTATAATAGTGAAAGGGGAAGACTAAGCTCATATGTAGCCTAAACAAACCTGTTGAAACATGTTGCTACTTGTCTAAGTGCAGAATCAACACAGATAGTTGCAAAATTCCTTGTCTACATGTTAGTACAGTTCCAGCCAGCACTGTGGGTGGCTGGTGGGTATGGTGTTTTAATGAGCCTCAGAGACTATCAAGGCCTAAAATATTAAGTGTGTATAGCTATATATTTTCTAAAAAATATATATTACCTAATTGTAAATCCTATATCTTTACAGATCAAAATACAATGGTTCGGCACTTGAAATACTGCCAGGACCCTATTCAAAAACACAAGAAACGCATAACAATCAATCTTAGAAAAGTGACTGATGTACTTGTTGAAAAATGTGCTGGAAGAGTGAAAAAAGACTCATTGTTGTGTGTGAACTGCTGGACACTGATAATGAAAAACCCCACTATACTTAGTACCACTGAAAACAACGAGTCTGAGCAGGATTCAAATGAATCATCTACTATCAGTGGCTTGAGTAACATCTCTTCAATTCAAGATCTGGACAATGACAGTGATTGCTTGATAAAGGAAAATCCTTCAACTTCAGTTGAACCAGTTCTAGCATTTCTGGACCAAACACCAGTTAAAAAAAGTAAGTAATAAATTAATATAATAACTTATACTTTACTACAAGGTCTGTTTGATCTACTATATAGCCAATTATATAGCATTTAAGGTACTATAATTAATATTTAATTACTAATATTCAGGTGTGTGAAACCTTTTTTTCTGTTCTTTTCAGAAGGGCTGTCATTAAGCCAGAAAAGCGCAAGGCTCGTGGTAAGCTATCATCTGCTCAGAAACACCCGAAGGAGAGGCTAGAACTCAGTTATGGTGTTCAAATTACCGAGGAGGTAAGTGATACTTCAAAACCTGAAACTAAATCTGAAAAACATCTAGACAAATTAATGAATGAATTGAAACAGTCATTCCTGGAGAAAAATGTCACCATCACAAACTACAAATATTGACACACTCACCATACACAATTGAAAAAACAGCTAGTTTCTTTCAAACTACAACATACATGGTGAAAAGAAGCCATTCACTTAAATCAGAACATGGAATCCTTCCGAAGATTCCACTAATGAGCAAAGGAAAAGTGATATCTGAAGAACACAAAGATATAGTTAGAAGATTCTATGAGTCAGAAGAGGTTAGTCGTATGTGTCCTGGCCAAAAGGATTGCGTGAAAGTTATCAGTGCTGAAGGTGCAAAAACGATTGGTCCTCAGGAATTTAAGAGAGATGTTTGAACCAGGGTTGGCACTAGTGGGCCTAGCCCGAAAAAACCCACCTGGTTTTTTTTTTTTTTTTAAACCACTTGAAAAAACCCACTATTTTACCCACTTGTGGGTTTTTTCATGAAACTTAAGAAGTGCATATGCAATTATTTTTAAAAATTGTCATATAGGCACCTATAATGATTTTACATGCAAAGCAAGCAAACATGAGTCAACAAATAGACCTACAGGTATAACTCTTGGGTGAGGTAGCAGGTTATAGAGTGTAGACATCAGCCAATCAGGGTGTTATACATCCTGATTCTTCAGTCAACTGCATCTTCAAGGAATTTTCTACTTCTTCATGGATTGTATTTAAAAGTGGACCAGACAAATTTTGACGGGAAGGTGGAGTGTAGCCTGGTCTTAGAGTCTCTATCATTTCAATAAAATACTTAGACTCTGCACATAGAAATGGAATATTATTTGCATAAAAGAATTTGGCTATTTTGTTATCAATGACATTTTTCTGCAAAGTAGTAGTTGTCATGCCAAAATCGCTTACTTTCTTTTGAATTTTTCTTTTTTTCATCTGTAATTGTGTCAGTGGTGGTGAGAATGAGTCTGGATCATCTGAGAGGTCTATGTCATGGCAGTATGAAGATGATGTACTGGCAGTATTGTCAGTCTTGTTTCTTGATTCCATGTGTTTCAAACATTTCATTAAATTCATTTTTATTCGCTCTATTTTATTACTTATTTCATTACTGCAATGTTTGCATCTAACTTTACTAGTCCCATCAATAATATTGACTTCACTCCATTCATGCCCTGATTTTCTTCCTGATCCAAAGGTCTTTGGCATTATTTAATGCAGTTATAACTTCAAACAGACTAATTCTGTAGGCTAGCAGTAAAGATAAATATGCTGTTGCCAGTTTGTTTTATTTAACTGTGAAATAAAAAAAATATTCAGTAATATGAATTAAATAGATATAACTAGCTGAATTAAGTTCCCTTTGGGAGCTGTAATTCATCTACTTCCAGCAGAAGACACAGGGGCCTGTCTTCCATAGGAAGTATAGCCTAACAAATAGGATAATTTACCACACCAAATTTAGTTCAAATTGGTCCATGTTTTCCAAATTTTGTTGTGAAGCTCAATCTGAGAAAATAATAACTTTTTATGCTTAATTGCCTGGAAGGCAACCTTTTTGCTAAAAACAAGACAAATGTTATATTAATAGTGTACGGTACAGTACAGTATTATTATAAAAATAAGAATAGGTAGGTCTAATATGAACTACCATATGGACATATGAAAAAACCCAATTTTACCCGGGTTTTTTTTAGGTTTTAGGTGGAAAAACCCGAAAAAACCCACCTGGGGTGGGCTTTTTCAAAAAAAGTGGGTTTCTTGCCAACCCTGGTTTGAACTATATAAAAATGATGAAAAGAATCCCAAAATAGGATTTTCCACATTTGCAAAATTACGGCCATCATATTGTGTGCTGGCCGGTAGTGGTGGGACTCATTCTGTCTGTGTCTGCACATACCATCAAAATCCAAAATTGCAGCTGGCTGCATTGGGAGAAAGAGGTCTTTCATACAAGGATCTTATGGATTACAGTGTCTGCAGTACAGAGAGAGAGACTTGCATGATGCAACTTTGCAATGATTGCCCAAGAGAAGAGGGTGTCCTGGATTTTCTTGAGTTACTTGACAGTGTGAAATCAGCTCCAAATGAAATATCTTACAAGCAATGGGTGACTGTTGACCGTTGTACAATGGTTGATAAGGTGGAGCCACTTCATGAATACTTATCATCCCTAAGCATGAAAATATCCCGCATGGTTCGTCATCACTTTGTTGCTCAGCAACAATCACAGTACTTCAAGCAGTTGAAAGAAACACTACCACCTCAGAGCGAGGTAGTTATAGTAGGTGATTTCTCTGAGAATTATTCTTTCATTGTCCAGGATGCTGCCCAAGGGTTTCACTGGGACAATTCAGTGTACAGTTCACCCTTTTGTCATCTATTATAGATCATCTGCAGACCAGGAACTTAGCCATTTTAGTGTCTGTTTCTTATCTGCATCACTAAAACACAACACTATAATGGTTTACTCATTCATATTGAAGCTTATGACATATGTTAAATTCAGATGCCCACAATTGAAGAAGGTGCACTATTTCTCAGATGGATGTGCTGGCCAATATAAGAACAGATACAACTTCACAAATCTCTGTTACCATGAAGAGGATTTTGGTCTGTCTTGTGAATGGCACTTCTTTGCTACATCCCATGGCAAAAATGCATGTGATGGGATTGGAGGAACAGTGAAAAGAGCTACTGCTCGTGCCAGTTTGCAGAGAACTACAGAGGCAAATTCTTACACCAGAACACATGTTTCAGTTTTGTGAAAACTTGAGCAAGAAGATAAATTTTTTCTTTGTAACTACAGCTGATTTGAAAGATGCAGAAGAATGGTTGGAACATCGATTCAAGGATAGTAGGGCTATTCCTGGAACTCAGAAATATCATAGATTTGTTCCCCTAAACAAGGAAGAACTGATGGTGTATCCCATTTCAAGTGGCATTGGAGAAAAGAAAAGAATAAGGAAAAGTCATTTTACTAATGAACCTGCAATGCTTGGTAACCTAAAATGTGTCAAACCAGGAGAGTATGTTGGCTGCATTTATGACATGCAAGTTTGGTATGGAATTGTGGAGGAATATTGTGAAGAGTTTGATGATTTCACTGTGAACTTTCTACATCCCTCTGGGTCATCAGGATCAAGTGCATATTATTATCCATCAAACAAGGATTCATGTGCAGTGCCAGGACATCATATATTAACTGTAATGAGTTGTCCTACCCTAAGAGGAGGCAGCAGAATTCAATACATTTTTCCACAAAAAGAAATTGATGAGAGCATCGAGCATGCAAAAATTGTATTAAGCTAGCACATGAATCCTCTAAGTAGGTCTTCCCCTTTCACTATTATAACTATTATTGCCAGTGTAGATTAGCAGTGAAATACAATTTTACATTTTTGCCTTTGTTTTTATATCTATAAAAAAATGTAATTTTAATTTCTATAGGTCAAATTATGAGCTTAAGTGTGAAAAAATAGGTAGAATTGACGCACAACTTATGAATATGGTGTTCACTTATATGTTAGTTACATGAAAAATACTAACAAACAAACTTTTTTTTTTGCTGATTCTAATAGCCAATACCTATGCCTTCATTTTTTACATTTAAAAAAAAAATTCTCATTTGATACCCCAGAGGTCAAATCGTGACCTCAAATTTTGGTTACAGTGTAACTTTTTTATTTTTCAACCTAGAGTTCTAAAACTTGTATATTTGGATTCCTTGTCGTTTTCTGATTCCAAATATATATACTTTTATATAATTGTGACCATTATTACCCAAGTTATGGGTCACCAAATGTTAGTGACCTCGCAAGTGACCTCAAATTTCCCGAGGTCATATCTCTTGAACCGTTGGTCGGATTGACCTTATAATTTCAGAAATGGATTCAGGGCCCACAAACTCCCTATAAACCAAATTTCAGCAAAATCTGAGAGATGATGGTGTTAGGCACTGGTTGATCCGACAGAGAATGACCCATAAAGAAGGCAACACTCAGACAAATAGCTGCTAAAGCTGGAGTATCATCATCTACTATTTCCAAAACACTTTCTCACCACTCACCAACTAGGGATGTGAAGAACAAAACAGGTTGAGGATGGAAGCGAAAAACATCTAAAAAGGGTGAGTATATGATAATGATGAGCAAGCATAATAGAAAAAAGACTGATGGGTGGGGAAGGGGAATGAGGGAGTGTGGAGGTTGGTTGTGTAATGTCTATTTTTGCTTCAAATTCACTAGTATATAAAAAGTTATATTGTG
Organism: Bathynomus jamesi; assembly: GCA_023014485.1. Lineage (NCBI taxonomy): Eukaryota > Metazoa > Arthropoda > Malacostraca > Isopoda > Cirolanidae > Bathynomus > Bathynomus jamesi. Next base: position 387,779 of record JAJOZX010003508.1, on the reverse strand, counting down.
GTAGCTGTTCATATAGACTTGCAGTACAGTAATACCCAACTTTTACAAACTAATTCATTCCTAGCGATCATTCGTAAAGCGGGAATTTGTAAAGTAGGATATTATTTCCCATAGACGTAATGTTATAAGCAGGGGTTACATTCCCAGAACAAAATTTTACATAAGACATATATGATATTCTTAAATAAAAGGCAATAAAACAATAGTTTATGCATAAACAATGATTTATTTATCAAAACATACCATTTAAAATCAAGAAGATAAAGAAATTATATAAAAATATTAAAGAACATTCTCCTCTTCTTCATCATCAATATTCAAATTCGCTTGTGTTGACACACTCGTTGTAGACTCATGGTTGATTTTTTCTTAAGAAATGAGTCAAGAGTCGTTTGTTTTGAAGATATCTTTCTTTTCTCTGTAAATTTCTTGATAACAAACATAAGTATTTGTAAAATTTGCAGAAACTTTTGCACTTCGCTCAAAATTTGGATCTTGTTACTCAAAAATTTTGATGGCTTTCTCAATGTGCTGAAATGCTTCAGCATCTCATCTACTGCAGCTATACAACTGAATTGAGTGAGCTGAGTGAAGCATTGCTGCACCTGAACAAATGAACGCACACATGGTATGCATACATGCAGTGTATTTGAATGTTTCAAAGGTATTTTGGGTAGTAAATGTTTATATTATTGAAATTATTATTGAAAAAAACATTCATAAACCCGGGGATTCGTAAAGCGAGGTATTACTGTAATCATAATGGAACCTTATCTATATTAATAATTGTGATGGTCAAACTGCCTGTAAACTTACTTTGTTTCTTATGGCTGGCCAAACCACTGGCCAAATTTGGATGAGACTTAGGGGATAGGGGTAACTGAGGCTGGGGAAGAACATAGGGTATGTGGCATTATATATATTATATATATATATATATATATACAGTATACACAGTGCGTTTGAAAAGTCTCTCCGCAGTCAATGTGCTATAGCCAGTATGTGTGCACTAAGCCAGTTTCAGCCGGTTTAAACTCTATCGAGTCAGTACTGTGACAGAGTTGGGATCATGGCAATAGTGTGTATCGATAGCTTGGTAAAAAATTCATGAAACACCATTGCATGACCAGAAAATCGGCGTTTGGGTTGCAATATCAAGAAAGCAAATTGTCAGTCCCATTTTCTTTGAGAACACTATAAATGCTGAATGATACTGTTCAGAAATTCTGTATCCATTTATTGGACAGCTAAATAAAATGGAAATACTGAATGCATACTTCCAGCAAGATGGTGCCACGGCACACACTGCTCACCTTTCGATAGAGCTACTGCATGTGTTTGGAGATCGCATAATTTCAAGGGAGCTTTGGCCTCCACAATCCCGAGACCTTACGCCACCCGACTTTCTTGTGGGGAGCAGCAAAAGGTGTTGTTTATAAAGACTGCCCAAAAACAATTCAGAACTTAAAAACCGCAATATCCACTTACATTGCTTCAATATCAACCAACACTTTAAAAAAAGTGTTTGACAAGTGTAGACAAGTTGCTCTGTGCCTGCAAAATGGTGGAAAACACTTTCAACACATGCTGTAAAATCAAAAGGTTATGTAATAAAATCAATAAATCATGGTTGAATGAAAACATTGTAGTTTTTCAATTTCCTATGTGTTTAACATAGCACTGTGGAGAGACTTTTTGAATGCACTATATACAAAGGTGGGCAGTTGCGCCACAAAAAGTTGCGGTGCAACTTGCGGCGCAACATTTTTGGTTGCACTGTTGCGCGTGCCCACCACTGACTATATATATATATAACTGCAATGACCACGCAGTATATTAATGTATAGAAACGACATAAGTATAGAGGAGCATTCTGCACACGAGGAAGAGAAATAACGAACAAATGAAAAATGAGGTACCCAACTTCTGACTTATCGAGGCCTGTGGTGTAGTGGATAGCATATCTGACCGGCAATTGGAAGATCCTGGGTTCGTTTCCCGGGCGGGTACCTCATTTTTCATTTGTTCGTTATTTCTCTTCCTCGTGTGCAGAATGCTCCTCTATACTTACGTTGTTTCTATATATATATATATATATATATATATATATATATATATATATATATACAGGGTGAGTCAAAAGTAGCGCCCGATTTCTGTCAGTTGATTGTTTGTTTGCCATTTGTATTACAGTGTACAAGAAGGTAGAAATAAATTAATGACATGTTTATCTAACCATTTATTCGGGGGAAAATTATTACGGAACTGTACCAAGCTGTTTTACTTGCAATTTTCAAAGTGCCCTCCCTCGTGATCGATGCACGATTGCACCCGAGCAGGCACAGAGTGGCACACACGCCTGCAGAGTTCGATATCAATTTCCTCAAACTTTGCAGTGACTTGAGCCTTCAATTCCTGAATGGTACGAGGCTTTTCACGATAAACAAGGTCTTTCATGAGCCCCCAAAGAAAGAAATCTGGAGGTGTAAGGTCTGGGGAGCGTGCCGGCCACTCGATCGGACCGCGGCGGCCGATCCACTTTCCGGGAAAGTTTTCATCAAGCCACTGACGAGCATGACGTCCATAATGACGTGGAGCTCCATCTTGCTGGAAATAACAGTCCTGATCTTGTACCCTGGGCCAAAAGAAGGTTTGCAGCATATCCAGGTAAATTTCTGCAGTGACAGATCCCTCAAAGAAAAACGGTCCAATTATCCCTAATGGAGATATGGCTGCCCAAACTGTCACACCAGGTAAATTTACCTCCTTCTCAACTGTCACTCTTGGGTTCTCCGCAGCCCAGTAGACACAATTGTGTCTGTTAATTGTGCCGTTAAGCTTAAAACATGCCTCATCTGACCACCAGATGTTGTCTAGCATCGTGTCCTCTTCGTCAAGTTTAGCTAAGAACTCTTCGCAAAATTGAAGACGGCGGTCGTCATCTCCATCATGAAGGGCATGCAGTAAGCGTGGAATGTAAGGCTTCCATTTTTTCTGGTGAAGGATACGGATAACACTTGATTGGCTCACTTCCAACTCTGCAGATAAATGGCGAGTTGACTTTTGCGGACTTTGTTCCAGTCTCCTGATGGCTTCTTCAGCCTTAGCTACATTCGTTGCCGTTTTCGGATGACCGGACTTCTTTGCAGTGGCTACCGACCCTGTTGCTTCAAATTTCTCGACAATCAATCGTATGTTTCTTCCCTGGGGTGGTTTAATATCGAATTCCTGTGCCAAACGGCGTGCCACCATCGTTGGTTGTTCATTACATTTGTAGTAATGTTTCACAGCCGCAATGCGTTGATTCATTGAAAGGTAATTCATGGTTCAATTTGGTGCAAATTCACTAACTTTCCAAACTCTCAGCAATAACCTGCAAAACAAAAACAAAAATAAATAAACTAAGAAAATTAATAATCTGCAAGACAATTATTAACAACATGACTTCCCAGAAAGAATCTGGCAGCCGAAAAAACAGAAATCGGGCACTACTTTTGACTCACCCTGTGTGTGTGTATATATATATATATATATATATACAGGGTGGGCGGAAAGTAGCTCCCTATTTTGGATTGGTAAAAAAATACGTATATTATCCATTTATTTCAGAAGAAATAATATGAAAAGGTAGGCACACATGGTAGGTTTTCTCTAAAATTCAATGTGGGCTCCAACTCTTTCCACCAGCTTCTGGAGCCACCCAGGAATGGCGTCCACTGACTTTAGCAGGAACTCCGGCGGGATGGAGGACATGACTTCCCGAATTCGGTCCTCCAGTTCTTCCAATGTCCTCGGTTTGGTGCGGTAGACTTCTTCCTTTACCCACCCCCAAAGAAAGAAGTCGCACGGTGTCAAGTCGGGGCTCCTGGCTGGCCATTGATGTGGACCACGACGACCCATCCAACGCCCAGGGAAGTGGGCATCCAGCCACTCACGGACAACAAGAGCGAAGTGCGGAGGGGCGCCATCTTGCATAAATATCAGATCGTCGATGTTCTCCCATGTGCTGACAACCGGCCAGACCTCGTTTTGCAACATAGCAAGGTACCGCTCAGCATTCATGGTGTTGCGCAGAAGGAACGGGCCCACAACCTGATCTGAGGTCATACCACACCACACCGTTACACTGAACCGATTCTGCCGTTTTTCAGCGGTAACCGTGCGACTTCTTTCTTTGGGGGGGGTAAAGGAAGAAGTCTACCGCACCAAGCCGAGGACATTGGAAGAACTGGAGGACCGAATTTGGGAAGTCATGTCCTTCATCCCGCCGGAGTTCCTGCTAAAGTCAGTGGACGCCATTCCTGGGCGGCTCCAGAAGCTGGTGGAAAGAGTTGGAGCCCACATTGAATTTTAGAGAAAACCTACCATGTATGCCTACCTTTTCATATTATTTTTCTGAAATAAATGAATAATATACGTATTTTTTTACCAATCCAAAATAGGGAGCTACTTTCCGCCCACCCTGTATAATATTATATATATTATATATATATATATATATATATATATATATATATATATATATATATATATCATTCAACTTCCACCCAAGCAATGCCAGATCACTCCACTAGTTACTGTATAAGATAAGTAAACTACATGGAGTTCAACACTGTTCATGATCATATCAAGTGTTTATCTTTATGAACACAAACATTACAATATAATTACTTGTATGTTAATGACTACACATTTAATTGTCCTTTAGGTAATACAATATATGTGTGTGTTATATGTTGTTAGACTCAGTTGTCCCCCTTCAACCCACCTTCCCCCCAGTTGGGGTACCTTGACTATCACTGCGGCATTGCAACATGTACGGAGTCATCTGTGAGGCGAGGAACATTACATACGTGTGCAACTGTACATATATAGCACAGCCACCTTTATGTCTCACTGTTCTGTCAGCTCTTAGTAAGTTGAAACCCTCTATATTTATATTTCTTAACAACACAATGTTTGCAGTTTTCACAATTTCCTTGGCAATCCTTAAAATGAGTTTCTGTGAGTCATGCAATGTCCACCCTTGACCCTTGTTTTGTCCATAAATACTTTCAGGTACAAAACTTTCAGCGATTGGTTTGGTTTTGTTTCTTGAATATTGGCCAGGAAAATACTTACGTTCTTTGTTTTTCATTGCCCCTTGTGCATTTCAAGTTCATTCTTCTTCAGTATTGCTTGTTTAGTTGCCCTATGGTCCTCCAAGAGATCTGTTTCCACCTACCTGTTCCAGTAGCTTCTTGCCCAGAAACAGTTTGGCTCTGGGGTTCCCAGCTGTGTCAACTGCATGCATTTTATGACAATTAGCATACATATTGTGTCGAAGATATTGAAAACATTTTGTTCACTTTTCGTGTTCCTATTGTTATTCCTATTGTCCTTTAAAATTTATCTAAATTGAGTTCATTGGGAGATGTTGATAGTAGCATTTTTTCCCCCCATATTTGCAGGTTCCATATTTTGCACAAGTCCTGCAGATGTCTTGGTGGTAGAAACTGCATCTGTCTCCAAATTTACAATGACAATTATTATAGAAGAAATTGCATATTGGGGGATGTCCATATATACAGTAGGGCTGAGTATTTTCACACTTTTTTCGATTTTCATTTTGTAATAGCGCGGAAAAGTGGTTCTTCCACATCAAAAGTGAGTGTCTAAAATCTCAGAGATCTGCAATAATATCTTCTGCCTCTGCACACGTGTTGAAAATCCAAAAAATGCGCCAGAATACGCATTTTTTCAATATTTTCTTAGTTTTAATTTTCATCCTATCTTCTTGTAATAGCGAGGAAAAGCATCCTAAAGGTTTATTTTAGACTAGTTTTAAATATTTTTGTCCTCCGATAATTTCTTCTGCCTTTGCAAACTTTCCAAATTATGAGAAAATTTACATAAATAGCGTATTTTATAATGACACTATTATGGTCAACTTCAGCCCTACACCACAGTTTATTTGTTAATTATGCATTAAGTAATGCAATTAACAATTCATTATATCATATTTTAGTAATTTAAGAAGTTTATATATTTGAGCAATTAAATAATTTAGGTCCACCAATGCAGTTTACTTTGCATATGCTTGGTTTATTTTTGATGACTTATTATGTAATATGCATGCAGCTCCTCACTTATTTCATCAATATTGAATGTACTATATTGACAAAATAACCCAGAACTCACCATGTGGAGGTGGCTGCATTTCGAGTTCCTCCCTGCCCAACCCAAGCACCCTACCATTATCGGACTTAGGCTAGTTACACACTGTAGTCACTTTTTGTTTCCATTCTTGGCATTTTCTTTCTGGATTCTAATCTTGCTCTGATAAATCCATCCCTTGCCTCTGAACCGCATACTGCAGCTGAAGCCTCTGTTACCAACTTTATATGCCGTTCAACCACTTGGGTGTGGCAAGGAAAGCGTGGGATGAAATGAGGTACATTTCCTGATGAGATATAGTTCAGGATGTTGGAGCGTGATAGAACTTTTGTCAGAGGCGGCTCTGATAGCTCACAAGTTTGCCAGTTAATCATTTTGTAGTACTCACTGCACTGAAAGTTCAACGTGGGCAATTTAAACACACTCACTGCGGCTGACTCAGAATCTCTTGCTTTAAGGATTCTCCTCCATCCTAATTCTCTGATATGTTTTGCTTCATCGTGAATCATACTAAGGAGAACATTCTCAGGATGAGAAAAATAGGAATTTCTCTGAATAACACGATCAACTATTTCTATACAGCGGGCACTCAATGACCTCAAGCATTGTATCATTTGATAAAGATGTTTGGCTCCGTGTTGCTGAAGAATTTCTCTCGATTTGAAACCACATTGGAATATAAACTTTCATAATATAATCCACGATACACTTAAGGTTGTCTGAAGGTTCTTCAGTTGAAATGTAGAGACGAAGTATGCGGTTAGCAGTTGTCACCCATCTGGTGTGTGCCATTTTGCCTGGTTTCCTTTGAGCTAGAGAGGGAGTACATTCACCTTTTGACACAGCATATAGATTTCTGCCAAATATTTCTGATCTGTGCTCAGATCATCTCTGTCAACTACAATTTCTTCTGCTTCAACTGCTTCAAACTCAAGTCAACAACAGGTCTCTTTTCACAATCAATTAACTCTTTTCCTATAGGCCCCATAAAACTCTGAGGACCTGTTGTTTTACCATCAATGTCAGTCACTATGTGCCGCAAGGGAAGTTCATTAGTGTGAAGCAAGGAAATCAGCCACTGGAGTGCTCTCTGAAAGTGCTCTTCAATACTTCTTATCACTCCTCCTTTTGGTCCTGTATTAACTGCACTCCAATCACATCCAATGGCTTTAACTTCTGAAGTATCAATCTCATTTGAGCGAAAAAAATCCAAAATTGCAGAAGATATACTCTGTGCTGAGCCAGAAGCAGGAGTTACATGACAAATATAATGCGAGTTTGGTTCTTGAAGCAAAGTGACATGTTCTGTTATATTTTTTTGATAACCTTTACTGCCAACTTTTTCTTGCACTGCAGTTCTGTCCTTTCTTCCACTGAAATAGATACTCTCCATAGTTTCTTCTTCATAATCTCTCTTTTGAATGATAGATCCCTCTCTTTTTCTAGCTCTCCTTACTTTGCATCTGTCTATTACTGAACTTAAATCTTTTTCGTTTATAATTCCCACGTCTTCAAGAACAGCTGAAGCAATTATAGCAGCAGACCTGTCTGACACACCAGTTCTGTCACAAGCTATAGCCAATGATGAGATTGTTCCATCAATTTGATTCTCTGTGTTGGTTCATAATCAGAATCCACTACTCCTGTTTCACTTGATGTTGATGAGTGTTTCAGTTGCTTGTCCTTTACTGGTAGATGGTTTTGGTTCATACTGTTTCATTCTCTGTTGTCTTCTAGCAATAGTTGCTAGATCTTTATGAGTTTGTGAAACATCAAGAGAGCCTATTGCCAATTTTCTTGTTGTTCTCTAATCTTTAAGGAAGTCTTATTCAATTGCTGGAACCTTGAGATGGTTTTCACATGAACACTTATCAAAATTTTCACATTTGCAAGCACTATGTCAAATAATTTGTTTTCTGCCTCATTTTGAAATGTTTGTAATTTAATTTTGAATGAGTCAATATCTTGTTTCCTTTTTATTGACTTTAGGTTTTGACATTTTTCATGGTAATTTTTAACCATTTGAACAACACGGCTAAGAGAAACAGTAGGAATAGAGGCTGTTTTCCACAAATCTTCAAGAGTTTTTGAGAGAACACCCGAAATTCCTGCAACTGTAGGCTCTTTCTTCGATGTCTTCAGATTCAACCTTATTTGATGAAAATATTTCACGATGTCCTTATAGGTTGGAAGGCACCTCTTGTCTAGATCAGCTGGAGCCCCAAATATAGGGCAACTTGAAGTTCTTGTTGCTTGAGCTGGTACTGACATTGTGAAAAAAATAGTACTTAATATAAAAATTAAGAAATTACTCCTAAAACGTAAAATATTCTTGCATTCTGCAGAAGTTTTGTATATTACACCAACGTATTATTATGCACTAAAATATGCAGTATATGTCCACATATGCATGTTGTCATGTTCCAAAGATGTATTAACAGCAAGAGCAACACAATCCACATCTTACCTGAAATGTAGCTAGCACAACACTGCGGGGAAGTGAGAGCAAGAAGGCCTGGTAGTGTGTTGAGAGTCATGACTCATCAGTCATCACCCACTGACTCATTGCCGTATATGGCAATGATGAGCAACACACCATACCAGGCTGTGGGGAAGCTTCTAGAATGATGTGGGAGTACTACATGATGTACAAAGTGAATTTATTAACATAGGCTGAATATGCAAAATACGTGATTTATGCGGATTTTTCCGTATTTTGGAACGTTTGTGGTGGCAGAAGATATTATCGCAGGACAAAAATATTTAAAACTAGTCTAAAATAAACCTTTAAGATACTTTTCCTTACTATTACATGAAGGTAGGATGAAAATTAAAACTAAGAAAATATTGAAAAAAATGCTTATTTTGGTACATTTTTTGGATTTTCAACGCGTGTGCGGAGGCAGAAAATATTATTGCAGATCTCTGAGATTTTAGACACTCACTTTTGACATGGAAGAGCCACTTTTCCACGCTATTACAAAATGAAAATCGAAAAAAGTGTAAAAACACTCCGCCCTAATATACAGTGTCCTCTCTTATATCTGCAATTATCTTCTACATAATATCTGCACGTAATTCCTCCCCTATATTTACCGAGAGTTTGTTTTCTGCTCTTTAGTGGGTGACAGTTTCACTCCATTTTCTTGATTGCACTCTTGTCTTTTCCTATTTGTGCTAATGTCCTTCATTGCCTTTATCTTATCTGTTGCCTGTATGTTTTTGACCTTGTGTGGAAGTATTTGATTTATTTCTACTTTGCCTTTCTTCGTTTCTTCCATTTTTCTTTGTTCTTTAAATTCACACTTTCCTCTTTTACTTTCTCTTCATACTCTTTCTGCTTTAAATACCATAAAAAAGTTTTTTCAGTCATGCAGTTTTTACAGAAAAACTTTATCCCATTAAGTTCCTTTGCATTCATTATGAGGGAGATTTTTTTCATCTTCCCATTCTAGGCATCTGAAATAAAAAAGCAACTGGCAGAGATCACACCTCATTGCCTCTGCCTCATGTTGCATTGTTTCAAACACCACAGAGTTATAGTAGTTTATTTATCATTGCCATGTTACTGATAGAGGGTAGCCACTGGTGTACAAAATTGACTCAAAAAGGGTATTATGGGAAGTATTGGGTGGGAGTTGACTCAAGCTGAGGGAGAGAAAGTATTCTCCATTACTTTGGGGGGTAATTGGTGGGTATTTGTAGGACTTTTAGCCTTACAATGGGTGACTAATTTCTTTCACAAAGAAACTCGAAAAAATGCTGTATAGATTAATTCACTTCATTTTTTCTTACTTTTTTTTTACATACTGTGACTTTTACTGCTCAAAACGAAATACCACTATGCACTATGAATTCACTCAAAATATTGGCACAGTTTAAAACTGATTAACTGCAGGATTTTTATTCTAATACTGCTTTTATTCAGACTTCAATCAAAACATGTAACCATCACACCAGCAAAAAAACGCACATCATTCATATATATATATATATAAATTATTTCACGAAAGTGATACACGAAAAATATTTATGATGAATAAAACCATGAAGGGAAAAGAAACACAAAGTGGTGCTCAAGCAGTTTCATCTAATGACATCCTCAGGAACACTGAAGTAAAAGGAGAGTTCAAGACAATATATAGGTTACAAAAATATATACACAGTGTATATATATATATAGTAGGTATAGAAATAAAAATTGTGGGAGGAGCACACACATTTGTACAGAAAACTAACAATTTTAGCACTTTGCCCGAAATTCAACAAATTCAAATGGCATTTACAACCAATTTTTTATAGTTATTGTTTGAATGATACATAGGTCACAAAAGAATAAAGAAATGAAAATAAATATAAATTGGAAGTGAAAATAGATAAAAAAAAATTACAAACTGATGCCTAAATGATATATAGGTCACAACCAAAATACATAGAGAAATAAACCTGTGGATAAAAATATAAAAAATTGTAAGTGGAGCATACAAATTCAAGTTCAGTTGGAAGGTTTACAATCAATTTAATAGATGATGCCAAAATTATATATATGTCACAAAGAAATAAAATAAAGAAATAAACCTATAAAAAAAATTGAAACAAATTGTAAGAGAAACAAATTTATAAGGGAAAAAAAATTACCAAAGGTTTTTATAGTTATTGTCTGAATCATACATAGGTCACAAAAGAATAAAAAAGTACAAATAAATATGAACTGGAAAACAAAATGCTGCCTAAAGATATATAAAGAACTAAGAATATACACAACATATATAGGATATATATACGACATATATAAGCAATATATAAGGTATATATACATAAGGGAAAAAATTACCAAAGGTTTTTATAGTTATTGTCTGAATGACATGTCACAAAAGAATAAAGAAATAAAAATAAATATAAATTGGAAAAAATTACAACTGATGCCTCAATGATATACAATAAAAAAAATATAAGAAATACATACATGTAGCTACACAAAGAAATAAAAATAAATATAAATTGGAAAAAATTACAACTGATGCCGCAATGATATATAATAAAAAAAATATAAGAAATACATACATGTACACATGGTGTCAGGACAATATCCCTCTGGGGACAATATCCCACTAGGACAATATCCTTCATAAACACAAGAAATTTATTTAGAAAAATGAGATTTGAATATTTATAAGATAAAAAGCAATTTTTATTTAAAAGATATTTAAAAGATATTTAAAAGATAAAATGCAATTTTAAAAAGTTAAATTGTAAGCAATTCCTCGTAAGTAATCTAAAATACTTCTGTTCTCAATCTTTCAAAACAGCAAGTATACGACTTGATGAATCTTTATCTTTTTCTTGGCAGTTCCATGGAAAGACCGGCAATACTCCGATTCATGTGAACCTGCTGAACAGACATTTCACGCTGAATGATTGCTAGAAAGTTCCAAATATTCAGATGGGAACATCCAGCAAATGATGAAAAACTTCTGTGCCAACCTTCAACAGAGTTATTAATTCTCGGAAGCTCATCATTAGTCCTAGTGTACATGCTCCATAGAGATACACCAAATGTTGCCTCTCGACGTCCTCGATGGCATGGTCTTCCTATATATGTATCTTCAAAATAATCCAGTATAGGGAAAGTTTCTGCAGGTAGCAAATCATGCAACTGTTCATAATCTGCTTCGACATTGTCTGGTGGCACAAATGCCAGAGCTGCAATCATCCTCATTTTGAGAGAAAAGTCTGTGTTATCTTTGTAATGCTGCTGAAAACCATGTTCCTGTATTTCTCTATATATATTCTGAGTTAAATGGAAAAAACATCCTTTTATTTCAGTTTCAGGAAAGGTTGACTGCAAACTGTTGATCATTGACTTTTCAAAATCTACCATGACACTCACAGGCGCTAAATCTTTCATATTTTTTAACTGTTGTAGCAATGTCGTATAAGTAGTTTGACTTTTATCTGGTAAAAGTGCATAGATGCAAGGTACTGTACGCTCTTTAAGTAAAGCATGTATAGTATATAACTGCATAAAAATTTCAGGAACAGTTTTGAATGTCCTATCAAGAAACCAGTGAGATGAATTTCCTAAAAAACCTAAGCTCTTGTGAGTGTCAAATATTAAAATTTGTTTACCTGTGGGTCCTGAATCATACAACAGGAAATTTTGACCGTCGGTTGTTGTAGTATAAGTTTCTGGTAAAATTAGATCTTGAGCACATGATGGCAAAGGCAAATAATTGTTTGATTTCTGTCTGACACGCCTAATATTACGATGAAGATTATGAATCGAAGGTATTTTTGTTGCTGCTTCTGGAGATATTGAGGAACAGGCTCCTGTGATTATTTGTTGTGGTGTTTCTTGTGTACTTTCTGCACACTTTTTTTACTTCTTGAAAGACTAACAGCTTCTCATTTTGTCAAATGTGGCACATGTGTATGATTATGTACTGTACCAATAATTTCATTTTGGAACACTTTCACTTTAGCCTTACATAATGTCATATACCAACGTTGTTCACATTCATACGACACACCACCATTTGCCAGATTTTTGTTTCACATACATATATCCTTCAAATAATAATTTATCTTTCCCTTTATTACTTTTCATAAACTCCATGATGTTTTGGAGGTGAAAGCACTGACACAAATGAAAACATAAATTAACATGGAGTCAGGATTAAACCTAGGTACAAGCTTAAAAATTTAAGTTAGTTAAGTTAGTGTTTTTACTTTTTTCATGAGGGATATTTTACTTAGGGGGATATTGTCCATGCACCGTACACATATATACATATATAAGAAATACGCATACAACAATAAGTTGAAAAATAAAATTAAGAAAAGCATACAAATTTCTAAGGAAAAAGAGAAAAAAAAAAAAAATTTTTTTACCAAAGGTTTAGCAGCCTGCCCTTCTTGTTTAAATCCATTCTGAAGGAATTCAGAGCAGCAATGGGATCGAGTTGAAACAGACCTTTACTCATGTTAAAGTTATTTGTAAGTTGAATTATAGCAGACTCAAGAATATTTCTATTAACAATGTTGCTAGAGTGAAACAAAACTGAAGCATTATTCCAATCAATACAATGGGATAACTCTGACAAATGGACAAAAAGGGCACTGGACAACTGTCCCATTCTAACGGAATATTGATGCTGTTTTACACGTGTTTGCAAATCCTTTCCCGTCTGACCTATGTAAAAGGAATCACATTGTTTACACCCAATTTTATAGATAATGCCTAAATTATTGGCAAGGCTATTTTTAACTATGAAGTTTTTCACAATATTGTTATATGAAAAAACTACACTGATATCCAAAAGTTTAAGTACGGTACATTAGCAATGCCTAAGAAGCCCGTGAAAAATGGAAGTACTAAAATATTCTTGGACAAGGTGCGAGTGTTATTATTCACACGATAGAAGGTTCGTTTAGCCTTATTAAGACAAGATTCCATGAATGCAGATGGGTAACACAGCTCACTTCCAATACCATTGGAAGAAAAGGCATTCGCAGGATGAAGAGGGGTGTGCGCCTTCACAAATGGAGCATTTGGGTGTATTGGGGCACCTGTCAGGGTGAGCGAGTTGTCCACAGTGAACACACAGTTGATGCAGCTGTTGACAAATGGAGCTAACATGTCCAAACTTATTGCATTTAAAGCAATGGGTCGGGTCCGGGATGTATGGGTGGATAGAAAACTTGCATGATGCGCAGTCTCCCATACCCCATACAATGCAGTCAGGGAGGATTAAGGTATTGAAAGTAAGGAGCAGACGTGGGGTGGGGGAGGGGGTGCCTCCCTGTCGGAGATATGAAGCAATAAATCTTCGTGACTCCTTGGGGTGCCTCCCTGTTGGAGATATGAAGCGATAAATCTTCGTGACTCCTTGGGGTGCGAGGTCCTCCAGGAGCTCATTCACTGTGATCGACAATAGGCGGGTGGCATAAATAGTGCCCTGACTCTGGTTCAGGCGAGGGTGTGGGGAAACAGACACCAAGCATCAGAGGACCTCAGTGACGGAGAGTAGGGCTTTTGTCTCTGCGACTGAGCGTGATTTTACAAGAAGGGAGCCATCCCTCTGTGGGCGTACGTCGTAGTGGCTGGAGTTGCTGTGGGTTCGGATCGCCTGGAATGTCCATTCTGAGTCGGTCGGGAGGGACCCAGATGTAGGCCAAATCACCAGGAATTTGTGGATATTTGGAAGGGAGAGGGGGGCTGTAGAGTCGAAGTGGACTGGGATATTCAACAGTCGATAGGATGGCCATGAATGCCGGCTCCCCCCGTCCACCGCAGGGCTCTCTCCGTGGGGAGGTGGGCATATGGGGAGAGCAAGAAGCCGGGTTGTGAGGGCAAGTCTTCGGTGGAACTTGACTTGCCCGAAGGTGGCTGAGGTGGGCTGGGATGAGACCCCTGCTCCAGAGAATGTAGGTCCAAGGGCATAGTCGAGGGATGGACTGGGGTTGGCAATGGAAAAGGAGAGTGCAAGCGTTCCGCTTCCACAGGGGGGGTCAACCCCATCAGGTTGCAGTCTTCCAGTGGTAGAGGACTCGAGGGCCTGGTTGCCCACCACCCGAGTGTTGAGAGAAGTAGTAGTCTGGGAATTAGAAGCAGTAGTCGTAAGCCGAGGGGGAGAAGTATCCATAGCGAACAAAAGAGAACTTCATCCCCTGCGCGCATCCAGCCACCACCAACTCCAACAAGGGAAAGGCGAATCATGGGCACACTTGGTCCCACTGCCAATAGATGTCACGCAGGGGAGATACACCCATACCCAGTCCCTGTGCCTGTGCCTGTGCCTGAAAGGTGGCCACTCTCATCCAACGCGCGGTGAAAAGTGGCAGGGACAGGGTTTGGGTTTGGTTGAAAAGCGACAAGGGTGCAGGGTAACCACCAAAAAACAACACCAAAAAAAGAGAGAAGCCAGAAAGAATGGGTGAAAGGAGAAAGAAAAAACAGCAGGAGATCAGCCGGGTCCCCAAATGGGTCCAATGGTCCACGAGGGCAGAGAAAGCCCTTACACAAGAAAGGTGTATTCCCACATTCGCCACAGAGGGATGTGCCCTATCGCTCCGGACAAAGCAAAGGGATATATATATATATTTTTTTTGTAACCTATATATTGTCTTGAACTCTCCTTTTACTTCAGTGTTCCTGAGGATGTCATTAGATGAAGGTGCTTGAGCACCACTTTGTGTTTCTTTTCCCTTCGTGGTTTTATTCATTATATATAATATATATATATATATATATATATATACACACACTCATACACACACTATGGCCCTTAACCCCTAAACTGCACATTTTTTTCCAAGAGGCCGACATGTGCGCAAAAAATTAAGGCGCAAAAACCAAAATCACTGATAACATTCAGTTAGAGATAAATCATCAATTGATGACTATAGCAGTTTAGAGGTTAAAATACCCTAATCTAAAATAGTTTAAGTAACTGATACAGTCTACATCTTTTTAGTATTTTTTTTTTTTTGTTGGAGTTTAAATGTATTGTGCCTTAATCATTCATAAGTTATATTGTAACACAGTAGTGAACACACCAGTCAGTTGTTTTGGTATGGCTCACCTGTTTTATAGCTGCTTCCAAGTCGCCTCGTTTGTATTCTGGCCTTTGTAAAATTATTTTGTGCAAGTTCTTTCCTGCATATTGTGCTATCCTTGCTCCTGGAAAGAGAGAAAAGAAAGGTAAAACTGTGACTATGACTACCGAAATCATCCTTAGTTTATCTGCAACAGGACAATGTAATAGAACACACACGTGATAGTAATTGCTGCAAATCAATTTGGGTTTCGAAAAACTAACAGATTTTTTTTCATCTACCACTACCACTATTGACTGTTTGTAGGTGGAATACAACCTTCTTGCATGCCAAGGAAATTTGACAGGAAAGTGGAAAATATATAAGATAGCTCTATAATTACACATTCACACAACCTCTGAGGGAAGTTGAGTCAAGATATTAACTATTCTACAGAAGAAATTGCCACAGACAGAGCTACTAAATGTCTTTAGTTCCAGTTTAAACCCATTATTTCTTGTCAAATTTGTATTAAATGAGAATAATTTCCTGTAGTCTACCATCTATTCCATTGAGGATCTTGAAAACTTGAATAAACTGACTGTGCAACCCCCTGGTCTCTAAGTAAACAAATCAAAAAATCCAGTTAATCAAGACTTTGTAAAATTTGGCTACACTAATGGCTTATTTTCTAAATTAACAGCCATCATAATTAAACTGCAGTGAAAGTTGAAGTCAGAAGGCATTGCAGCCTCATAGTCATGATGTGCTGACTTTTGTTCACCTGAAATATCAAGCCTCCTGATGCCATGAAGAAGCTTGAAACAAGCTAACTAACCATCAGAAAATGCGCAGCTTTTGGCAAAATTAATTTTTTCATAGAAATCCTTGGTAATAATTTTCTATGTTTCAGATACAAAGCTTGGTGAAGATTGTGTAGCCACCATGGCTAAGCAAGGACAAAAGACCAGAAAAAGTTCTGGTTCAAAGCTGAGTGATCTGGTGGTCCAGGCAAGCAGTTATTTCCCACAGAAGTTCCAACCTGGAGAGCTATGTTTCAGAGAGGAATCCTCCTCCAGGAAGAGAAGCTGCTTCTGGATGATATGAAGAGAGCTCAGTACCCTCTGCAAGATTTGGCTAAGGACTTGGCATCACTGGTAGCTACTGGCACAGTGGCGCAAAAGCAATGCCAAGTTTACCCCTCCTGTGATAATTCAAGAGAGATCCATTGCCAGGAAGATTCTTGTCAGGTGGAATGAAATGATTGACCTAGTGAATGGCAGAGTGAAGGCTGCAAAGAGAGAGAAGAGAATATCTGAACTTGATACATTGTTTGACAACCTGCAGACATGATATCACTCTCTGTGGAACTGAAGCATCTGGCTGCTCTGGCTGTGCTGCTAGAGTTCATGTCAACTGTGACTGTCCTCTGCCTCAGAAGATTCCAAAGCTAGAGCTAGAGTGGGACCATTACCAGAGGATCAAAACCTCAGAAGTTTCTGGCTTCCGGATGGCATCTGTTGATGTGAAGGAAACAGTGAAGCAGGTGAAGGCTGCTAAGAGGAAGGAGGAAGGACAGAAGGCAGCTGAGAAGAGAAACAGAAAAGAGGAAGAAGAAAAGGAGCTACTGCTTAGAACTGATCTACAGAAGCTAAGACTAACAAAGACCCTAAGATCCACTCTAAGGTTAGCCTGAGAGAAAGGAAAGAGTAGGGGGTTAAGAGAAGAGAAGAGAAAAGAATAAAGGGTTAAGTAAGGAGCAACACTTATCATTCGTGGGTTAACTTTCATTCAGAAAGAGAGAAAAAACTCACCATCATCATCCGCCAGCCACTGCTGACAAGTCAGAAAAATAGTCGGAGAGAATAGGAGAGGGGTGAAAGATGAAATGAAATAAGAATGCTTACAAACCATGCAAACACAGTCTTAACTCACAGTCATACCATGCCAACTACAAACATGCAAGAAAAGAGAGTTACAGACATGCAAAGTAAAAAAGTAGGTAAAGTTAAACAAAAAGTGGGTTAGTTTATGCTCCGAGCTACATCTACGTTCGGGTTAGTCTAATTTTTTTTTTTTTAATAATTTTATTGCTGGCATCACACGCTGCCATGTCACAAGCTGGCATTCATTGTCAACAGACTCATCCTCGAGCACCACCACCAGAGCTCCTGTTGCTAACTGTTTTTTTTATTTTAAACAACGTTAATACTTTTAAAATGTCTGTCAAGACAGTTCTTAACCCTTCGGATGCGCAATTCCTGACCGTGTACTTTCCACCTGTGTGCAAAACAATCAAGGAAATTTAGCCTTTTGTGAAAGTAAAATAAATGAAGTCAAGCACCATTTTGTTAAATTATTTTCGTTTCCCTTAATAAATAAGCATTTTCTCTTACAAAATAAACATTTTCTCTTACAAAATAAACAGAATTTAGTGGGTAACTTGGGAATATGGTTGAGTAGAATCTTATGAAAATTTACATGTTTTCAAGCGTTTATATTCAGTGCGCTATGGCAGCTAAATGACAAAGACTGGAAAGTTATGAACAAATGAGAGCTGCGTTAGATGCAATAAGCTCTGGAAGCAGTGAGTGTGAAAGTGATTATAGTGAAACTGATATAAGTGACAATGGAGATGATATTACAGCAAGTAGTAATAGTTCATTTTCATGGCAAAGTGTGCAACGTTGCCAGTCTAACAGATATCGCTTTCAAGAAAATGTAGGACTTCAACAAGGTTGCAATCTAAATGAAGCAAGCTCAGAAATAAATTTTTTTGAGTATTTCTTTGACAATGTTATGATGCAAAATATAGTAGAACAAACAAATGAGTTTTATCAATATGAGAAAAGAAGATTAGGCCCATCTCAATCTTCCAGGATGCAACGCTGGCATGATACGAAAAATGATGAACTGTTCCTTGACTGAAACACCTTCCTTTCGCAAGTATATGTCAAGAGATCGATATTTATTACTCATGAGATTTCTGCATTTCACAGACAATTCAATTCCTCCAAATCAGCCAAATGATCGTCTTGTAAAAATCAGACTGTATAACTCATATGAAGTCAAATTTTTCAAATATTTACAATCCAGGACAAAAATTAGTTATTGATGAATCTCTTGTACTTTTCAGAGGGAGGGTAATTTTTTGACAATACATACCCTCCAAGCGTCAGATTTGGAGTGAAATTTTTTGTCCTTTGCGATTGTGAAATTGGATTAGTCTTGGATTTCATCATTTACACTGGATCGGACATAGATTATCCTGCAAATGATCCACTAGGACATTCTGGAGCGATTGTAGAGACACTTTTAGCTAAATATTTGAATAAAGGCCACATTCTGTATACCGACAACTGGTATACGAGCCCATCACTATGCAAATATCTGCATGGAAATAAAACAGGATCATGTGGAACTGTAAAGGCAAGTAGAAAAAACATGCCCAAGTTTCGCCCAAGTAGAAAAGGAGTGTGCCATCTGATGGAATCAAAACCTTTATTAGCACTAAAATGGACTGATAAAAGAGATGTGCATATGCTAACAACAATTCACAGTGGAAGAATGATCGACTCAGGAAAGGTCGATCGTCGAACAAACAAAATAAAATTCAAACCAGATGCTGTTGTGGGCTATAACAAAAATATGCGTCTGGTGGACAAATCTGATATGCAGATTAGACCTGTAGGTCAACGACAATGTCATGTATGCGCACATACAACACAGAGAGAAAAACATGTTAGAAAAGTTTCTACTTGGTATCCAGAATGCAAAGTTGCATTGTGCTTTGAGTGCTTTGTTCTCTACCATACCCGTGCCAACTACTAAATACTAAATTCAGTAAAAGTGTAAAACAATGTTGTAAATAAGTATAATGGAAAGTGTAGATTTATCAAAAGAACATTTATTTTATGAACAATTATTTTATGAGGAGTTATTTTTCAAAAGGAATAAAAAATTATTTTTCAAGAGGACAAATAAAATGTACATTCTTCAAAACTCAAATGTAAGTATAATACTTGCTCGTTTATGTGTACATGTGTGCATATGTATACATACATGCATGCATGTGTGTGTGTGTGTATGTTTGTTGCGGATGGTTTATGAATATATACGAGTCATAGATTCCTCAAAACTCAAATGTAAACATAATACTTGCTTGTTTGTGTATACATGTGCATGACTCCAGATTCCTGGGATCTTGGGAGCATTGCTCCAGTAAATTTGACCATGAGAAAAAGTAAATTTGGGTTTGGGTTTTGTTCATCCGCTAGACGTTATGCAATTTTTTTGCGTATACGTTCTTGTACAAACCAATTTTTTAAATTACAAATTTAGTTATTTTAAGTTTAGTTGGTAATTCCATATTTAACAATTATTTTTATTTTTTGTTAAGCTTCAATGTTTTGATAATTAAAATTTTATTAAAACGTATATTTTTTTAATATAAAATTATCAGGATTGGACTATGTTCCATTGATCTCAGCCAGGTTTGATAAATTGGCCAGATAATTACTTGTGCGGTTTTAAGTAATCCACCATGACTCTAGAATTGAAAAGTTTAGTTAAGTTTAAACTTACTTTTACTTACTTTAACTTACCTACTTTTACTAAGTTTAAAGCACTTACTTTTACTTACTTTCATTGTACTATATTTACTTTTACTCACTTTTACCATACTATATTTACTAACTTTTACTTATTTTGTATTTTTTCAGGTAGTCAATAATCAATAATAGATCCTAATATTGATGAAGTTGGAGAGAAAAGTGAGGGTGTTAAAAGCAGGGTTTCGGAGCCGGTAAAAAAACTTCTGGCTCCAACTCCGGCTCCGGAGCAGAAATTTTTTACAGTCTGGCTCCGGCTCTGGCTCTTTTATAGTAAATTCTGTTAATTATAAAATAAATATCTAGATTTATATAACTAATTGTCCAATTTAAAATATTGCACAAAAATATTTTATTATTAAATCACTTTAATACTCAAAATTTAAATTTCTTATGATTTTAAATTAGGCAAATATAATGATAGAATGAAGTTATTTAAATAACTAAAGGAAAATGATGAAAACTAAATGATATTAAATATTTATTAACAATGGTAGCTTATATAATTAGAGAAACTTGCCTCCTAATTAGTTCAAAGTTCAAACTTAAGAATTCTCGTATGGAAAATAGTAACAATCAAACTTTCTGAGATAATATATGCATCTTTTTTTAAGTGTTGAAACTTGAAAGCTTCATGAAAGCCAACTTGGCTTGAAAAAGAGCTGAATATTTCAAAAAATTCAGTTTTTAAATTTTTAATAGGTTATATTATTTACTTAAAAAGAGATTTTCTTTTAGTCAAAAAGTTTTGTAATTTAATTAACAAAAGCAATTCAACTAAAAGTCAAAAGTTCAAACTACTAATACATATTATAAAAGAAATTTACAAAATCATTTACCCTACACTTATAAAATCAATACTACTCCTTGGATTAACAAATGAAAACTAATGCAAAATTTTTTTTATTCTAGCTAAGGTATAATCAAACTAATTTTAAACATAAAATCAAGATATTCTTCTTGTAAATCTGTTTCCTTAAAATAATTGAAAATGAAAATTAAGTTTATTTATAATTTTTTTTTTTAAAACAAGATGGCCTCAATTATATTTTTTTTAAGTGTAACCTTAAATCAGACTATCTTTAAAGTTCAAACTACATATTAAAAAATTTAAAAGTTTGCAAATTCAATGATACATTTATAGTATCATAAATCATAATACTCCTTGTATTAAAAAATGAAAGCAAAATAATAACTTTTGCAGAAATTTTTACTAATGTAGCTAAGGTAGGAAACTAATTTTTAAACAAAATCAAGATATTCTCCTTGTAAATCTGTTTCCATAAAAAAAATTATGAATTAAAATTATTTATCTAAGTTTACTTATAAACATTTGTTCTTAAAAATAACATAGCCTCAACAATATCTTCTTTCATACGTGCCCTTAAATCAGATTTTAAAATTTTCAGTGCTGAAAATAGCCGTTCAACACTGACTTGTGTTGAAGGCATAGCTACTAGAAGATTTGCAACATCGCTTATAACTTTAGGATACCTTTCTATTACTTGTTCAAAAGACAGTTTTGACGAATGGTCAAATTTTTCAATCTCAGGAAAAGATTCCTCAACTTGCAATTTGAGGGTACACATTGGACTGAGGTGGTATTAGTTCACTTTCTAAACGAGGACGTTTTGATTTCTTACCATGTTGAATATCAATAATTTTTTCAAAATCAAACTCGCTGACATCAGAAGTGGTGGAAGATGATGATGAATTTGATGATGATGCAATAATCTCGGTTCCACATTCCTCTCTTAATAGAGACTTTATTTGAAAGGTCTAGGTTACTTTTCATTCTGATTGCTATATTGCATAGGGCATCCTTGGCTTTAACTACCTGTTCAGATGTTAATAAGCATCTATATCTAGGATCTATATAAACAGCAGCAAGCAATACTTCATTATCAAGTAAAATATTTTCTCTCCTTTCCATGGAACTTTTAATGTCATCAGCTATGGTGCCTTCTATCTTGGAAAGAAAATACATCAAAGATTTCCACTCTTTCAAAAATTGACCAGGAGTCAAATCTTCACTTTGAATTTTTTTTGTTACTATATATGGCTGGTACAGTACTCTTTCCAATCTTCTTGCTTGTTCCCACATTACTTCTGAAAGATTCACATTTGAATTTGCCATGTCCAAGAGTACAGGTTTTAATTCTAATAAGCGCTCTATCATTAAATAAGTGCTGCCCCATCGAGTAGGTTGATCTAAAATAGCAAACTTGCCTGCACGTCTTTTAATTATTTCTTCCACTTTTGGGTTTCTTGCTGCTACTACAACCTGTCTCAACTTACCTATGAGAGAGGTAGCATGTTTCTCTCTCAATCCATCGCAAATAGCAAGTTGCAAGGTATGTGCACCACAACGCATGTGGTTGATTCTGGAGAAGTATGAAATTTCAGATACAATACTGTCAATTTCTTCTACACAAGATGCCACTTCCTGAGTGTCTGTTGAATCATCATCATGTTCACCAAATGTTTGTATATCATCTTCTGAAGTTGCCTCTTGATTATCATTCAACTTCTCAACAGTTTTAATCATATTTGATGCATTATCACTGACAATGCAGAGCACAAATTCTTTCGGTATGCCGTAGTACTCTTCCAGAGTCTAATTAGATCATGCAGGTAGTCACTAGTTTGCTGAGCATGTGTATCTTTTACTGCTATAGTGCGGGTGAGGATTTTATTATCATCATCAATAAATCGGACATTGATGGCAAAATAATATGTCCGTATTCGTGTGCAACCATCAACTTTTAAATATATGAAGCGCCCTTTTAATTGCTCTTTGAGAGCAAATTTTTCTTCTTTTGATTTTTCTATCACTAAATGACGGATATTGTCTTTATCTAAACTAATCTTGAATTTCTGAGCCATTTCTTCTAGTAGACTGCGCATAGCTGGCTTTTCAAACATAGATAGAGGCATAGAATCTTTAACAACTAACTCAATTATGCTATTTTTAAAATTATCTGTAGTCATTGAGATAGTGACTTTTTGAGACATCAAAAATTTAGTAATGTTTTGCTGGTTTGCTTTAGTTTTTGAACTGGCAGAAGTACTGGGTCTTGAAAGCTCAAGCATTTGCTTCTTTTCTTCCATCATTTTTTATTTAATTTGACTCTCTCAAAGAATGCTCATTTTGTTACCCTTGAAATCATTATTATAATCCAAAAAATTTAATATGTACATGTAATGTTTTGTTTATAGCTATTATACATTCATGAATTTGTTTCAGGTCAATGATTCATCTCATGAATGAACTGGTTGAAGCTTTCCATTCTACTGACAAACACCACACACAGAAGCCATAAAGCAGCAGATACAACAGCTCAACACAGAAATAAACAACAAACTCAAAGAAAAACAAACATTCAGGGAATTCATAACACTAAACCACTCCACAGATACATACAGGCTATACAAGACTATAAACAGCATTACCCACTCTAACAGCGGCATTCACACCTCACACGCGGCTATCTGTCGCAGCCAAAATAATATCCCAACATACACACAACAAGCTAACATTCTAGTTAATCACTACGCAAAGATAAGTCACTTAAACAGAGACAACAACCAGAAACACACAGACAGACAAACAGCCAGACACAAGAAAACCTACAGACTCGACACGACCATTACACCCTTCAATACAGACCAGACCACCAAGATCATCAAAAACATTAAAAATTCGAAGGCTACTGGACCAAACAACATATCTAACATACACCTTAAACACTTGGGCCCACAAGGAATACTAGCTCTCACAAATATCAGCACATATTCATACCAACACTATTATTCCTGACATATGGAAACAAGGTAAAATTATTACACTACTCAAACCAAACAAAAATCCAACAGAACCAGCTTCCTATAGACCCATTACTTTACTATGCACACCTTCCAAAGTAACAGAAAGACTAATCTTACAAATCACCAACCCACACATACCACTATCGCCTACTCAACATGGATTCAGACCTCACCACTCAACCACGACATTACTCACTAACCTGACGCAGCACATCATGGATGGCATCAACTCTAGAAGACCAGCTCAACGTACACTATTAGCAACAATAGACATTAGTAAAGCATTTGATGCTATCCCACGCTTCCCTCTCATAAACAAAATACTCAACACAAACATGCACAATAACACCAAAAGGTGGCTGAGCAACTATCTCTCAGGAAGATACTCACATGTCACATTTAATGGCAAGTCATCCAAAAACAAGCTTTTTCCGAACGGGGTCCCTCAAGGCTCTGTTCTCTCACCAACACTCTTCAACTTATACATGCATGACATTCCAACACCCATAGATAACAAGCTTACCTTATCATCATATGCAGATGATATCACTAACATCCACCCACAACAACATCGACACCGCTACAAATAACCTACAAACATACATAAACAGTATACAAGACTGGCTCACACACAATAGACTCAAAGTAGCACCCACAAAATCAACCATCACCTTGCTTACAAGCAACACTAAAGAACACCAGGTAATTCCACAACTTACACTAAACATCAACATTCCACACACTCACAGAACCAAAATACTAGGTGTCACATACAACACATCATTATCTTTTGCAAACCACATTCAGGACATTAAAAACAAATGTACATCAAGACTTAACACGCTTAGGGTACTAACAGGCACAAACTTTGGACACCAGCAGGAAACAACAACACTCATCTACAAACAATATATTCGCTCAGTTATGGACTATGCTAGCCCATGCTGGGCACCCATTATCTCAAACACACACATAAACACCTTACAAATACAAAACAACGCACTTCGTATCATTACAGGATGCACTCAAACAACACCAATAGAACACCTGCACACAGAAACAAAAATACTAAAAGTTAGGGAACATTTAGACATGAGGGGAACACAATTCATGGCAGCAGCGACAACTAACCCACAACACCCTTGCCACTACATGTACAATCATGCACCAACACCTCGCACCATTAAGGTAACACCACACACATTATAACCAAATACTCCATTCCATACCACGCCCCACAGACATCACAGTACAGAAAACACACACACACACCTAACCCACAAAGCACTGACACGACTCGGTCCGAATGCGGTCCTAGGTGCGAAGCTGCCGCCCATTAACAGGTCAGAGATCAGCCTGAGCAGATCGGATCGAGTTAACTTAGCACGATTCCAATGTGGACATCACCCCAACTTATGGACATATAAACACAGACTAGACAACTCCATAGACGACACCTGCCACCTGTGCCAAGACACACCACAAACAATTGAACACATTATGATGGACTGTACCGCTCTAGCACAACAACGAACACAACACAACATCACGAGTGCGCTGAACCTCTGGTCCACTCCGGAGAGGGCGATCGGTTACCTGCGTGCCGCCGGCTTGCTCGATCAGGGTGGGCTGATCGGCTAAACAACAACAACAACTGACAGTTATGAGAGGAAACTCAAAATATTGACAATATCTCCATTTACCATATCAAAAACTATAAATCTATTTCAGACAACTGAATATTTAGTTAAGAAAAGCAGAAATATAAAACGAAGACTTGGAATTATTCCTGAAATTGAACCCATGTCAAAAGGAAAAGTAATAACTAAAAGGTACTAAAGATTCTGTTCAAAAATTTTTTGAATCAGATGAAATTAGTCATTTGTGCCCAGGTACAAAAGACTGCCTGAGCATCAGAAATGAAAGTGGGTATAAAGAATCTGTGCAGAAAAGACTGGTGTTAATGAATCTGAAAGAAGCTTTTAGTCTCTATAAAAATAATCCAGATAGTCCCCAAATTGGCTTCTCTAGTTTTGCCAACCTTCGCCCCAGACAGTGTGTTTTAGCTGGAGCTGCTGGTACCCATTCTGTGTGTGTATGTACATACCACCAGAATGCCAAAATACAATTCTCAGCTTTGGGTGTCAAAGGGTTGGAATACACAACTCTTATGGAGAAAGCAGTGTGTGATGTCAACAACAGGAATTGCATGATGCAAATATGTAATCTCTGTCCAAAAGAACAAGGTATTAAGAAATTTTTGCTCACTTTTCAAAGTGTTAATGATCCTGAATGTGAGGAAATAAAATATAAACAATGGGTTACTACAGATCAATGCAATATGGTTGAAAAAACAGAATCTGTAGATGATTTTATAAATTCATTAAGCACAAAAATTGTAAAATTGACATGTCATCACTTTATAGCAAAGAATCAGAGTGCATTTCTAAACAACTTGAATAATTTAAATAGCCATACAGCTGTAGTTCTTGGTGACTTATCAGAAAACTATTCATTTGTAGTACAGGATGCAGCCCAAGGTTTTCATTGGGAAAATACCCAATGTACAGTGCATCCCTTTGTGTTATATTATAGGGAACCAGAAAGTAATGAAACAAAACAGTCAAGTTATTTTTTTTATCTCCAAATACGAAACATAACACTACAATGGTTTACACTTTTTTAAATACACTCATACCTATTATTAGAAAATCCCACCTTCATATCAAAAAATTACATTATTTTACTGACAGATATGTAGGACAATATAAAAATCATTTCAACTTTGCTAACATTTGTAAACATGAAGATTTTGGGCTGGAATGTGAGTGGCATTTCTTTGCCATAAGCCATGGTAAGAGCGCTTGTGATGGGATTGGGGTTACAGTGAAAAGATCTGTAGCCAGAGTGAGTATGCAGAGAACATTCACAAATCAAATATTAACACCAGAAGACATGTTTGAATTTTGTTCAAACAATATAACTGATAGCATAAATTGTTTTTTAATAAATTCTGAAGAAATTGAAGCTATGGAAAAATTTTAAGTGAGATATGAAAAAAGTATGCAGCTAACAGGAACACAAAAATTCCACAGATTTGTACCTATTAATGCAAATAATAAAAACATTTGAATTATCTTCTGATGAAGTTGGTGAGGTGAGGATTATAAGCAAAGCTTTTCTCAGTGAAGATAATGTTGAAGTTAATCCAAAAATAGGAGAGTACAGCCATCCCCCGGTTAACGACCTACTCGTTTATCGACCAACCGCAGATACAACCACGACCGATCATACCAATTTTTGGAAATCATACCAATGTTTTGCAATGTATAAAAAACATTGCAACTGCTTGGGAGGATGTTACTGCGAAGTGTATGAAAGGCATTTGGAAGAAGTGCCTAAAACGATCTGTAGGTAATTTCGAAGGCTTCGATAAGTTTGAAAATGTCAATGAAATTAATAGAAAAATAGTGTTACTTTTAGAAGTAGAAGTGGAAGATGTGGAAAACTTAGTGGAATACCAAGAGGGAGAGCTGACAAACAAAGAGCTGATAGAGTTGGAAGAACAACAGCATTTGGAGGAAGAAGAAAGAAAAGAAGAAAAAGAAGAAGCACCAAAGCTGTAAAACAAGGCTTTCGTTTACCGACCATTTCGTTTACCAACCTGGTCGTCGGAACAGAACCCAGTCATTAAACGGGGGATGCCTGTACATAGTTTGTACTTACAATGATCAGAAATGGTTGGGATTTGTACATTCCGATAATGAGGAATTAATGATGACTTTGAGGTTAGCTTTTTGCACCCATCAGGATATAGTGTTTACTATTACTTTCCACAAATTAGAGATACATGCCACATATCAAGAAATAAAATTTTAGGTTTATTAAGCACACCACTTTAAAGCCAGGAACAATGTGTATTCAATATGTTTTCCCAGAAAATGAGTTGAAAAAACTCATGTAATTATGAATCAACTTTATGTAATGTGTGTGTTCAATTAGTATTTTTGCTGTTTATTTTCATCCATGTGAATATAAGCACACCGGACAAAAAATTAGTCACCCCTCTCAGAATGTACCTAATAACGTGTGACGGCGCCTCTGGCCTTGATAACCGCACAAATAAGGCGAGGCAGAGACTCTACAAGGTTGTGCATGTACTGAACATCGATTTGCTGCCACTCATTCATCAGCCAGTCCCGAAGTTCCGCCAGAGTCCGTGGGTGTCTATTCCTGCGCTTCACTTTCTGTTTCCAGCCTGAACAACACCTTCGACGCATTCAGGATTAAAGGCTTCATTGGACCTGCAATGTACTCGTTGCCTCCCATCAGTGGAGAACAAACAAAAATGGGACTAATCGGACCAAATTACACATTTCCAATCTGCCGCAGTCCGGTTTTTGTGCCTCTGAGCCCATTTATAACGTGCCAATTTGTGACTTGCTGTTAACAGCAGCCTCTTCCATGGTACCCTGCTCCAGATGTCCATCGCATGCAGTTCTCGTCGCAATGTTCGTTCGGAAATTGGTCGCTGGAGAACCTCATTGGTTTCTTGGAGCAATTGTTCTCCGGTTTGAAAATGATTTGCAGTTACTAGACGAGAAACATGGCGGCGGCCCCTATTGTCGAGAATTGTTTTCCGGCCACAGTTACGCCGTCGATTGTCAGTTGATTGCGAACTACACCACTCTTTGTAAACTCGCTGGACAGTACGCATTGACACACCAACAAATTGTGCTACTTCAGACATTTTGTGTCCGTGGGCTCTGCCAAACACGATGGCTCCTTTTTGCCACTGAGTAACGTCTGCCTCACGACCCATTTTGCAGACTATATCCAACACACACACTGTTCTTCACCACCTCACGAAACAGATCTGATCCTGTGTGCTACGTCACCGCTACTTGTCACTTACCAATGCTACATCAGCGCCCTCTGTGTGACCTTGAACTTCCTACTATCGGTGCTATTAGGGGTGACTAATTTTTTGTCCGGTGTGCTTATCATTTGTAATTCTCTATTTTAGTCTACAGGCATAAAAATGTCAACATTTCACAATGTACATATTTTTTCAATAATTTTTAAAATATCTTGCAACTTGATACCCAGGTTTTTTATCGTTTGTATCTTAACAATTAATGAAGTTTAATAAATGAAAATTTTTTTTTGGATTTCACTGCCTAGGTGGTAAAGTGGGGCCCCCAAGATTTTAGGGGTAAAGTGGGGCCCATCTCTCAAAAACTATGGGTCATAGAACTTTTTCATTTTGACCAGTGAAATCAGCACCCAGAAGAACCCCATATGTCAATTTTCATCAAAATCTGAGTCAGAGTGGTGACATGTATTGGGTGATCTCTCCTGGAATGCGCCTATAAGGACCATGTCTAACATATTTGGATCACTTAAAATTATCATGTAAATATCAATCATTTTTGAATGCCTGATTTCCATTATAAAGACCTGGATTTTGAGCCTTCTCAGGCTGTGAAGTAAATTGCTCATAAGGCAGTTAAAGGTACAACATATTAATGCAAACATATATCCCAAAATTTTAGAACCTTAATTATTGTTATTGTTAATTTTGCCCCCTTTTCTGGCATTATTGCATTCATGGATTCCTGAGAGTCCACTGATGCCAGTGCTGGGGGGACAATCCCTAAATATTTGTTAGTTTTTCTCTTTATCAGGAATTTGTTTTTGGCTGCAACATTTGCTTATTGAAGTGAATTTGGACAAAACTTTCTCCCCCAATACCTGCACAAATGCTGAAGCCAGAGTTCACACACATTTTTTTTTGTTACAAACATTGTTTTTGTTTGCACTGATTGAGCCAAGAATACCTTTAAAGATTGTGATATAAAGGATAGTGTGTTTGGAGTATAAAATGACATATCTAGGACTTAACATGTTTACACAATTTGGATAAACACTCACTGACCTTGCCCTAGTGACTAATATTCTTTTTTTTTTTTTTGTTTTGTTTTTTGTAGCTATTAGTTATGCAAGTTCCTTTTATTCTGTAAGTCTTGTCTCCTTTATGTGGTAATGGGCTGGTGACAGCCAATAATTTAATGGCTTTATTTTATGTTGACATTTTTGTGTGTGGTATGGGACTAATGTTGTTTAGTTTCTTTTGGTTTGTAGTAATATTTTTTTTGCCCAAGTGCTTAGTTGGTTCTGAATGTACATTGGTGTATGATCAATAAAATTGTTCATATTTTATTTAGTTACCTGTAAAAACTTCCCTGCTGATGCAATTAACCTTGCAAGTGTTTTTTTTTTTTTTTTTTCTGATTAAATGATCAAAGGAGGCTGTACTTTTCTTAAATCCTCCCACCATAAGCAGAGGAGCAAGTCTTTAAAAGAGGCAGATTGGCTATGCCCCAGAATCTTAAAGGTGAGAACCCAGTTTCAAATTCATAGGAGCCACCTATCTAACAATCTCAACCACACTAAAATTGGGAACTTGCTCACCCTGATTTCTCTCATTCTTAACAGTGTGGGTGGTGCTGAAACCAAAGGATTTATTTTTACTTGAAGACCTTCTGGGTGGTCCTCACTGGCAGCTCAATCTCCCATCTCAGCAACCAGCAGCAGCTGCCATGACCCCACTAACAGAGTATCTGGTAGGTGAGTAATGCAAACACATTCTTACAAGAAACACTGGTTGGTTTTGCACCCCCATTTCAATATTATACAATTATCGTATATAATATTGTACCTATATAGGTAATTAAATAATATACAAAATATTAACATCACACGTACTATAAGAGTAGCAATACACACAACATAAGACAATCACCACATGTGGTAAGAGATGCAAGATGATAAAATAAATGAACAGCTTTTAGGAAAAAATTTAATATTTTTCCCAAAACAAAAAAAAATGGAAATTTCTAAAAAAACTCATTTTTGTAACCAATGTCAAAAACTATAATAATGACAAAACTTTTCCTGAGACAAAATCATTGTTGAACAGTGGAATCAAATAACAAGAAATAGAAGTGTAGAAAATACCATCTGTAAATACTATGCAAAAGGGTACTGCAGATATTGGGATGGGCAATGCATCTATGCACATTATTGCACATCCCACATTATGGAACATGTTACACAAGCGGATATTGCAAATTTGAAGAAAAGTGCAAGTTCTACATCTTACTGTCTGCAAAACCTATGCAAGATATGGGAGGTGCAAATTTGGACAAAAATGCAGTTACCACCACCTTCAAAGGAACCCAACAGGTACCAAAAGGGTACCAATTTTTTAGATGTAGCCCACACAATTCAACTATTGAATACCATCCAACAAATATGAAGCCAACTGACAAACAAGAATCTGAGAGCAAACAGATAGAGGAAAATTCTCAGAGGATCACAAGGCAATGAAACTGGTACCACCATTGGAAATCAAATTGGAAACAAGTATGTAAAAACAATAGGGAAAAAATAATAATCATAGCCAACATTCAGGGCCTTAAATCAAACCATTCCCAAGACAAAGTTTTATATCTGAAAGGACTTGTGCAAGAAACCAGAGCAGACTTTGCATGCCTCACAGAAACCCATCTAAAGGACTGCCAGGTGAACTGTGAAAACTGAGTTCTGTGTTGACAAAAAAGAAATGCAAATTGACAACTACTGTATAACATCCTCCAAGCCGAAAGAACAGAGAGACAAAGGAGGATGTGCTACTTACACACGCAAAAGGCATATGGCAAAAATTACTATAAGTACTTCAAACAGCTATGTAAAATGTGTAGCAGCAAAAGTTGAAAAATTAAATATGGTACGTACTGATTTTAATGTACAGACCCCCGGACATCCCAACTTCAAAAATTCTCAGATTCCATTACAGAGGTATTCTTCAAATATTTTTCTCTCTGGTGATTTTAATTTTCCATTCATGAAATATAAAAGGATAGGAAAAAATATATGTATACACCAGGACAAAGGGGGCACATGGGAAGACCAGGAGCAGGTAAAAATGAGCACTACAAGCTTTAGCCAATGAATTTTAACACAAGAAATAACACAAAACACACGAAAAAAACAACTGCCTAGATTTGGTATTCACAAACAGCAATGTAATTGATAATGTAGAAATATCCCCAATTATAATATTAAATTACAACATTATTCAAAGAATAACCAGGATAAAAGCAACAGGAAAGGAAAGAACACAAATGATAGAAAGAAGCAAATTCAAAATTTACTTGTTTCCTGTTGTATTGCATGGGCAGTGGTGGCGAGTGGTTGTGTATGTGCATAGTGCTGCTTCCATGTGAAGATTCAAAGGCTATACATACATGTGTAATTGTATTGAAGTATTTTGGTTATGGAAAACCCCACTTTAATGTCCCATAGTCCAGTAAAGTAGGGGGCATCCATACTTCACTTTAGTGACCACACACACCCCCCAAAGTGTACATTAATGTGAGGGTCTACTGTATAGTACCATTCAAGAAAAAAATCAATCAAACATTAGTGAAAAAGAACCAATGATAAAGTCCACTGCCATCTTCGCTGTTTACATCCTCTTAACCAATTAGCGATCATCTCAAAATGTATACAGTAGCCCGCCAAGATTCACATTGGTTGTGTTGCAGGTCGTCTCCATATTCACTATCTACGTGTGTTTTCTGAATATTTTATGACCATCATGCCTGGGAAACAGCCTGCAAGTGAGTATGTTGGTAAACCAGTCAAGGTGCCCAGGAAAGTCATAAGTATGGACGTGAAAATGAATGTGATACAAAGGGTTGAGGCAGGTGAGCATCAGGTAAAAAGATAAAAGAACCAGCCAGTCTACCACATCCTTAGTTGCAATGAAGGTTTCCCACACAAGAAATTGACAGATTTTGCTATTAAGCAAGAACCCATCTCCATATGCACCATGTTATAATGACCTCTATTAACAGATTTATTTGCTTAGTAGACAAGCCTCAAGAATGTATCTTGTCCATTAAAAGAGCTCTGATAGTACTTATAGTCATTTCTGCCATATGTTTTTTGTGTGTGTAAATAACACATTCTCCTTTACATCTCACTGTTCTGTCAGCTCAGAGTATGTTATAGTTGTCAATTTGCATTTCTTTTTTGTCAACACAGAACTCAGTTCACCTGGCAGTCCTTTAGATGGGTTCCCATGAAGTATGCAAAGTCTGCTCCAGTTTCTTGCATGAATCCTTTCAGGTATAAAACTGTCTGGGGAATGGTTTGATTTAAGGCCCTAATGTTGGCTAGGATTATTTTTATTTTTTTCTCTATCATTTTTACATACATGTGGTTCAGAATCATTTTCCAATGGTGGTGCTAGTTTCACTGCCTTGTGATCCTCTCTATCTTTGTCAATACCCATTGTACCAATATCATATGACATGTCTTTGTGCATGCCTTCTGTCCAGCTCTCAGATTCCTATATTTGTCAGCTGACTTTGTATTTGCTGGATGGTATTTAGCAGTTGAATTTTGTTGGCTATGTCTAAAAAATTGGTAGCCCTCTTTGATGCTCACTTTTCCTGTTCACCTCTGTGTTCCTTTGAGGGTGGTGGTAATGGCATTTTTGTCCATATTTACACCTCCCATATTTTGCATAGGTGTTGCAGACATTAAGATGGTGGAACTTGCACTTTTTTTTTTCAAATTTGCAATATCCATTTGTGTAATGTGAGTTACATAACTTGGGATGTGCATAGATGCATTGCCCATCCCAATATCTGCAGTGCCCTTTTGCATAGTATTTACAGATTGATATTTTCTATGCTTCCATTTCTTGTCATCTGATTATTTTCTATATTTTTAATTTTAGTATTATTTATTATTATTTTCATCATCATTGTTTTTACTATTATCAGTCATTTCT
The DNA here is from genome assembly GCA_023014485.1 of Bathynomus jamesi. NCBI lineage: Eukaryota > Metazoa > Arthropoda > Malacostraca > Isopoda > Cirolanidae > Bathynomus > Bathynomus jamesi. The sequence continues at coordinate 353,780 of JAJOZX010003508.1, read as the reverse complement.
TACATTTCCCATTCTTGTCAGCTGTTTTTTTTTCTTTTTTTATTTTCCTCATTGAGCAGTTTTAATTACATCCCAAATTTTACTCATCTCTTTTCTTTCTCTTATGGTTTCATTCCATGCTATTTTTTATTTGTTTCTCTCTCATCCACCTGTTGCTACACTGGGACATTTTGGGACTGTTTCCCCATTATTCCCTCCTTTTCTGTGACACTCGTATGTGCTTTCTCCATTTCTTTAAATACCTCAAGAGAGTATTAAAATTAAAATGAAATTATCCATTCAAATTCAAATAAATTAAATTGCCAGTTTGAACGCGCCCTAAAAGAAAGCTGTGTGACTTGCGATTTGAGCGAATTCTGGAAGTTTCCACGAGCAGGGCAGGAGTCCAAATTTAGCCGAGCGCGGTTATTATATCTCTCGCTTTCAGACAGTGAAGTTTAGCTTTGCATTCAGTAATTATCAATAATTCTCAGAATAAGTTTCGGATCCAGAAGGATCCTTTGCATTTTTGTTAATTTCTTAATTGAATTTCAGGTTAATAACTTTTAAGTTGGAGTGACTGAAAAACGAACAAGTTTTTCAAACCTACGCTGGTGTTCAGTAAATTTCTTAGTTTTAAGTTAGCTATTTAAGATTAATTTCCATAGAGGTTTATTTTCTAGTGTTATGTTGAGGTTTTTGCCCTTATAATTTACAGTTCGTTTATTTCGTTAGTATGGTTAGGGTTTTTTTGGCATGTTCTTTAAACTTGTGTTAGGGTTTTTGCTGCTCATAAGTAAGCTTGGGCCTACAGGCTTACAATTTCGTGTAGGAAATAAATTTATTAGGCATAATTCTAACATAATTGAAAAACTTGTTAATGGTTGAGGCTTGTATTCAACATAGGTCAGATCGATTAGTCTCACCTTTTTATTTTTCATACGGTACTGTACTTACTAAACTAAGCGTAGGTTTGATTTTGCATAGGATAAGTTGGGACTTACCCTTAACTTATCTATCTGCATTCGATAGTCATTTTTTTTACAAGAGCCTCAAGCAGGCCTCGCATTGCCTGGGCATTTTTTAGTCAGTTATAGGCTGATTTTACATACTGAATGTTATTTTACTACAAACCCTAAATCAGCATTTCAATATTTAAGAGTAATCTCATTTGAGGTGGGGACCTAGTAATTTCCCTCCTTGCCCATTTACAATGGAGATAGATTTTGAGGATTCTGTTTTGGGATTGATCAATACAAAGGAAACAACAGAAGATATTAATTCCGTTGTAGACAGTTGTAAAGCAGCTGCACGGGAATCAGTAATATCTAGGGCTGTTTTAAAAAGAAAAATCACTTGTACCTTAAACAAAGCTTTGAAACTTCGATACAAATGAGCTCACAAAAGAAAACTTAAAATTACAGTAACTATCATTTCAGCTTTGGAGGATATTAAAACATATGATGCAAAGTTGAGAGAGATTTATAGGACTCATAAATTGTTTAACCTTGACAAAAAGTTGTTTGAATGAGAGATTGATTTGCAGTCTGATTACCATTTTGACATCAATACTTCGTTGGCTAATGTAACTAAAGCTGTAGAGGATCATAATATAGCGGAAACTTCTCAAAGTAATGCCTCCTTCAACATCAATGAAGGAAACCAGCCCAATTCAGGACTTGGCAATCTTTTGTCAGGTTTTAAAGCAGTGTTAAGACAGGAAGCACCTCCTCCTAATTTGCAGTGCAATACATTTAGTGGTGTATCTGACAAGGATAATTTTCAGGGTTTCCTTTCACAATTTCAAAATGTTATAGGTTCTAGAGTAGATCTTACAGATTCTTCTAAACTTGCATACCTAAAGGGTTATCTTAAGGATTATGCTTATACCATAGTTAAACACCTTTCAAATACTGATGCAAATTATGAAATAGCGCTGGATCTTCTTAGGGCTGAGTTTTTGGATATCCCTTTCATAACTGATGAAGCTTTTTGGAAAATAATTCATGCTAAGCCTATTGAAGAATACCAGTATGATAAACTTTGTATTTGGTTAAATGAAGTTAGGGCTATGCTGTACGATCTTAAGAATTTTGAAATAGACTTCTTTGCAGACAATTCGCCTGGTAATAAATTAATGAGCCATATAATCTATCATAGGCTTCCCTTGTCATTTAGAAAAGAGTTAAGCCATAGAATTAATTCAAACTACCCATCTTTGAAAGAAATTTTAGACAACTATGTCTTTGTTATCTGGACCCTTCAGAAATTAAGACCTTCAAAATATCAGTCAAATAACAAAAATGAAAATAATAACACCCATACTTTTAAATCTAATAAGCCTTTGTCACAAACTATGGCTCAAACTCCAACTTTACAAAATTTTAAAACAGAAATTAAAGTTAATGACTTAGCGCAAAAGACTAATACTTTCTATCCGCGTAAGTTTTGTCAGGGCAGTCATAGCATGCTAAAATGCCCGAATTACGACACCCTTAAAAAACGTCTAGATCACTGCCGAGAGCTCAAACTTTGTTTCATGTGTTCTAGTGAAAGGCATTCGAAGGATGTCTGTCCCGGTAAAGATTCACGAATTTCTTTCCCTTGCGCAGTTTGCTTTCAAAAGTCTCACATTTCTGCTGTGCCCTAAAACTACATCATCATCATGACTATTGCAAGAAAAGTCATTTGTGGTGCATTCTGGGGTTGTTGCAGCGGAGGGTTGTAATGAATCATCATTTTATAAAAATTATTTACTTCCCACTGTGACTTTGGATTTCGGGTTGGGGGACAAGGTTGTCAGTGTGCGATGTTTATTGGACACAGCTTCTCAAAGGTCGTACATTGGCCCTTGATTTGGGACTTGATTTGGACAAACTTCAAACTCATAAATGCGAACTACGGATGTTTACCGGTGTTTCTACTAAGCTTTTGAGGGAGGCTGAAGTACATATTCAGTTAAACTCTCATGACTTTACAAAGTGTTCCTGCCTGATAGATAGTGAAATGTCCTTGGACTTCTCTGTCACAGGATTACGAGATCATATAAACAACCTTTCGAAAAGCTACACATTAGCTGACTCACACTACAAGAATCAGAATGACGATAAGGTTCGGGGAATCCGTGGCCTTCTGGGGGCTGATGTACTCCAAAATTTTAAAAAGTTCCAACTAAATAGCTCTATTGCAGCTTTCGTTGTTGCTCGGGGTATAATACCATTTGGTAAAGTATCTTGTAGCGCAACGAAGAGAAAGTAGTTAGTTGAAAATTTAACTGACCCTCACCCAAAACTTACTAACCCCCAGTCGGAGTCCGTAGGCCAAAAATCCTGCGTGGCACTGCCGACTGATTTTAAAACTAACGTCCAGACGGAGTCCGTGGGCCCAAAATCCCACGTGGTACTGTCGTCACGGTTTCAGAGCCAGAGTCGGTGAGCCAGTGAATTTTGCTTACCTGGAGCCGGAGCCAGAGCCAGAAACCTTGAAAATATGGCTCCATGGTCTGGCTCCGGGCGATATATTGCTACCTAAATTGTTATTTGTTAAATATAGGTTTAGTTGCAAATTATAATTCTTGTAATATATTACGAAAAATGGTACCATAGGATTCTTGGATTTTATGGAGGTGTGGGAGTTGCAGGAATAATCTGCAAATTTTCATTTTTTAACCATTAAATATTTGGGAAGATTTGTCTTAACAACACTTAATTATATAGGTAAAAAAATTTTATGGCGGTGGAAACCTTAGGTAGGTAGGTACTAACTATTTATCTAAGTAGGTAACTACCTAGATACATACCTAGTAAGGTTGGTCCTTCTGACTTGGATTGAACTATTTTTATTTTTAGGTCAATTATCTTGTATTGCTAAATTTCTTTTTTTTCAGATTCTTTAATTATAATTATCAGTCTATGACCCTTCATAATGGATAGAGATTCAATAAAGAAGTCTGATATATTCAAGTATTTTACTGAAAGTTCAGATAAGAAACACTATGTTTGTATTTGTGAAGTTTCTGATGCTTCGGGAAATATTTCAACGTGTGGAACTAAAATTACCAAGCCTCAAAGCAAAAAGCCTGATGTCTCCTCAAGAGCATATAATTTGAAAAGACACGAGTCGATTACATCCTGAAATATCAAAAATGATGGAAGAAAAGAAGCAAATGCTTGAGCTTTCAAGACCCAGTACTTCTGCCAGTTCAAAAACTAAAGCAAACCAACAAAACATTACTAAATTTTTGATGTCTCAAAAAGTCACTATCTGACTACAGATAATTTTAAAAATAGCATAATTGAGTAGTTGTTAAAGATTCTAATTTATATAAGCTACCATTGTTAATAAATATTTAATATCATTTAGTTTTCATCATTTTCCTTTAGTTATTTAAATAACTTCATTCTATCATTATATTTGCCTAATTTAAAATCATAAGAAATTTAAATTTTGAGTATTAAAGTGATTTAATAAAATATTTTTGTGCAATATTTTAAATTGGACAATTAGTTATATAAATCTAGATATTTATTTTATAATTAACAGAATTTACTATAAAAGAGCCAGAGCCAGAGCTGGAGCCAGACTGTAAAAAATTTCTGCTCCGGAGCCGGAGTCGGAGCCAGAAGTTTTTTTACCGGCTCCGAAACCCTGACTGTCGTCCAACCCAAAACTTACTAATACCATGTCGGAGTCCGTAGGCCAAAAATCCTGCGTGGCACCGCCGGCTGATTTTAAAACTAACAACTTTAGAGAGGTCGAGAAAAAAGTGGAAAATGAGGCCATTAGTAACCTTGGGGTTGCGAATTCACTTGACTTGTCTGAATCTGATTCTTGTAACCACAACAGTCATGATAGTGAAACATCTGCTAATTTTCATACAGCTAAAGCAATGGTGGACGTTTGCAATAGTATAAACTCAAACTCAATATTGTCCAGATCGGGTATCCTAAACTGGGGTCGCGCCACCAGCAACGATGCGCCGCGGTCGCAGTGCGAAGGGAGTGATTCCGGTCCAGTCATAAAAATCAGCAGAGAGTCCTCCTCACCCCAACACTTGGAGTGTGTCGTGAATACTATCTTGCAGCCTTCTCCTACTTATTTCAACCCATTATCAGTTTCGAAATCTGAACCGAACTTAGACTTAGGATTAGAAAACCTATTCAAAATGGAGTCAATTGGCATAAAGAGTGAGCACTTAGGTAGTTTAGACGAGCTTAAAATTAACCAGTTTAATGACTCTATAGAATTTAAAGAAGGGAAGTACTTTGTAGAACTACCATGGCATGACGATCGTATAGGACAAGTCCCTTCCAACTACAAGATAGCTCTAGCCACACTCAATAGAGTAGTTAAACAATTAAAAAGTAAGAACTTGTTTGAAGGTTATGCTGCTGTATTCCGTCAACTATTAGCAGATAGTATTATCGAACAGTTTTCTGTAAATCCCTCAGATTATCACAATTTCATATGGATACCCCATAGACCGGTTGTAAAGACAGGACTTCAAGTTACAACTAAAATACGACCTGTATTTAATTGTAGTCTCAAGACTAATGAAGGCATTTCATTAAATGAAGCAGCATATCCTGGAATAGATTTAATGTCATCTTTATTTACCCTGCTATGCAAGTTTAGAAGCAATCCCTTCGTTTTGCTTTCTGATATCAAACAGGCTTTTCTGCAGATTAAATTAAAATTAACAGAAGACAGATGTAGATTTTGTTTCTTTTGGGTGGACAACAATGATAAGATAATTACATTCCGATACACTACTCTTGTCTTTGGACTTGCGAGTTCACCATTTATTTTAAACTATTTGATTAAACATCATGTGAAATTTTATCCCAATGATTTGGTCTCCGACGTACTGAATAATAGTTTTTACGTAGATAATCTCATTTACACTCATTACGACCCTGACATACTGCACGGGGTTTATCAAAAAGCTTATTCACGTATGTCAGAAGGAGGTTTTGAACTTCGTTCGTGGAACTCTAATCTCCATGAATTGAAAGAGGATATGGTAGAGCAGGGAAGGGCGGAAGATCACGGTAGTGGTTCAGAAAGAGTACTTGGTTACTTATATGACGTCGAACCTGACCAACTTAGGTTAAATGAATATGATCTTGATAGCCATGCTAATACAAAGCGTCAAATATTATCGCAAATATCAAAGGTGTTTGATCCCTTGTCATTTTTCCTACCTGTCACTATCAAAGGGAGGGTCCTAATGCAGAAACTTTGGTATTTAGAATTGAATTGGGATCAGGAAGTGGAGTCTGCAGAACAAAAAGAATGGACAAAGATCTATAACGATTTGATCAAACTTAAACAACTCAAAATCAATAGAATGGCGTTTAGTGAGAATGAAACTGTTAACTTGGCAGTATTCTGTGATGCCAGCATGGCTAGCTATGGTTTTGTTATTTATGCCGTTAGCCAAGATAAATCATATTTGTTGTTCTCCAAGGCTAAAGTTGCTCCTTTAAAGGGTAGAACATTACCATCATTGGAACTTTTATCAGTATATTTGGCTCTGAAATGTTTGCCCGAGTTACTAACCAGTTTTAAAACATCATTTCAGTCAATTGAAATTTTTGTTGATGCTCAGATAGTCTTGAGTTGGGTTCTCAATGAGAGTTCAAATGTAAAGAACAAATCAATCTTTGTTAAAAATCGCATTCAAGATATCAAGACTATGAAGAATGACGTTCAGGAGAACTTTAACACTAATATCAGTTTTCTGTATGTTGCTACTCAGGAGAATCCATCTGACTTAGTGACTCGTGGTATCTCATTTAAAGAGTTCAACTCTAAGCTGGATTTTTGGCTAAGTGGTCCTAACTGGTTGTTGGATCCGTCTCTCAGACCCAAACATCAGTTACAATGTCTCTCCCAAACAAAGTCAAGGTTGAGCAAGCTCGAAATAGCATCGTAACATCAGTGATAGTTAATGATAAACCAGAATCAATTTTAGATATCACCAGATATTCCAATATTCACAAGCTATATAGAGTAACAGGTTACGTACTAAAGTTTGTGTTTAGATTAAGACGCAAAACGATTGATGTGAATTTTGCTTCCAAACTTTACTGGTTATATATCATGCAGCTCGAGTCCTTCAAAGTTGAGAATGGGTTTCTTGAGAACCAAGCTTCACCACCAAAGACAATTTCAGAAATTCCCACCCTAGTTAAAAACTTAAATTTGTTTTTGGATGAACATGGTTTGATTAGAAGCAAAGGAAGAATAAGTAAAACAAATTACTATGATTACATCATCATTAATCCTATATTATTAGGCAAACATCACCCATTAACTGCTTTGATCATAAGAGATTGTCATCTCAAATGTAAACATCTTGGCCTACAATCCACACTTAGTATGCTTAGAATGTAAGGTTACTGGTAACTGGAGCTCGACAAAATAATCAAATCCATTCTATCAGAATGTATACTGTGCAAGAAATTCAATCAGTTCGCATATCAATACCCAAAATTCACAAACTTTACCAAAGCTCAAATGAATTTCTTCCACCCTTTCAAACACTTAGGAGTAGATTTTACGGGTCACATTTTCGTAAAGGATTTTAATACTGGAAAACCTGTGAAAATGTATATACTCCTTTACACTTGCCTCCTCAATATCAGAGCATCCACCTAGACTTACTACCAGATTTGACATCTCGGACATTTTTGTCATCCTTCCAGCGCTTTACAAATCTCTATGGCGTGTGTGACTCTATTTACAGTGATAACGGTACAACCTTCGTTGCTGCCAGGAAAGCCCTCGAACAATGTTTAACATCTGACGAGTTTTTGGAGCACATGCGAGAAAATAACATTAAACACATCAAACTTCCCGTTTACTCGGCGTGGATGGGAGTGGCCTGGGAACGTCTTATTAGAATAGTGAAGAACTGTTTATACAAATCAATCAGACGTTCTACTTTGAACTATTTTGACTTCATAACTTTGTTGTCGGATATTCAAAATGTGGTGAATTCGCAACCACTGACATACATATCTTCCGGAAATGATCTTACCCCACTAACCCCGAACTCTTTCCTCATGATTCATTCCAATAAATCACTTGCTCTTAAATTTGAAGAGGATTTAGATGATCCGCTGTGGGAAAGAGACCCCCCATCACAAAAGCAACTAACATCATCGCTTCAACAAATTCATCAAAAATTTAATTATTTTAGGAAGATGTGGTACGATTCTTACTTGTTGAGTTTGCATGAACACAGCCGCGACTTGTTCCAAACAAATTGGGAAAACCGTATAAATGTTGACGATGTAGTACTCATAAAATCTCCTATCAAATCCAGACCTTTTTGGCAGATGGGTAGAGTTGTGCAACTTATCATCGGTGACGACAACAAAGTTAGAAGTGTTATTCTTAAGAGAGGAGATGGTCAAAAAGTGAACTACCCTATATGTCACTTGTATCCTCTCGAATTGTCCATTACTCATAAAGGATCTACTCAATCTTCTCAGATTCACACTTCTAATCAGAAATCTCCTACTCTTGACCAACATCAAAACGTTGTACGACTTTCCAGGCCCCAAAGAAAAGCAGCTTTAGATTGTCTTCAGAAGATGAAAGATCAATTGGATTAAATTTAGCTTAAGATACGATATTCCTTAAAAAACGAATAACGCTTTTCTTGCCACGGAGGTTATTAAAATTAAAATGAAATTATCCATTCAAATTCAAATTTAAATAAATTAAATTGCCAGTTTGAACGCGCCCTAAAAGAAAGCCGTGTGACTTGCGATTTGAGCGAATTCTGGAAGATATGTATGTCAGTGGTCGCGAATTCTCGCTCCCCGGTGGGGAATCAAACCCCGGTCTCCCGCGTGACAGGCGGGGATACTCACCACTATACTACGGATCATCTAAATCCTCTTCAAATTTAAGAGCAAGCAATTTATTGGAATGAATCTTGAGGAAAGAGTTCGGGGTTAGTGGGGTTAGTCTGTATACATGTGTCACAAAGAAATTTGAACCCTCGCAATCTGTTCTGCATTTGAGATAAGGGATATTTTCCTATCATCCCAATTCATGCAGTTTTTGGCAGAAATCACACCTGATTGCCACATTTTCAGTCATTTCTAAATTACACATATTGCAAATTAGGTGAGAATTTGAGCTCATGGTCATGCTATTCAATTATATACCATAAAAAGAAATATACACAAAAATTTTTCTTTTCTTTCCTTTCTATGGTCACAAGGGTTTTATGATCTTTGCATTTTATGACTTTTTTCCTGCCTTGTTTCAAACTTTTCTTGAATGCCAATTGCATTACGATTTAAATATATACATTAGACTAGTGATAAGTTATGTAAACTGTATTACACTTTCTTAATTTTAATGAATTTCACTATAATTTATATGCACAGATTCACCGACACTTCATACACTTTCAGGTATAAACAGAATAAACCACCAAGAAGTTATTCCCTTCTTATTTGGATATTAATACAGAGAGAAACAAAGCATCCATTCCCCATGAGATACAAGCAAACTATATACATATCAATAAAACAGACAAATTATTTTTACACCATCATATCTTGGACACCCCTGCATATTCAACAGTAAGTTACTGTGACCTTAAGATATGTGAAAAGAATCTATTTTATATTACTTGATCACTTTTACATTTATATTTTAAGTAAAACTACTTATGAGTAACATTAAAAAAGGGGAGGGGGTGGTATTTCTTTTAGTGTAATTTTATTTAAATGAACCCCCTAAACAAATGCACTGCACTACTACCTGAGGTACATATATTTTATTAACTCTTTAACCACATTCAGCAACTTTATTCACCAAGATTTTTTTTGTCTTTAACCGTGTAAAGCGACTTTAGTCCGCAGCCATAAAAAAATTTCTCTTAACCGCATTCAGCGACTGCATACCCTCAGATTTGAATATACCACCAGTCCCAGGCACTGCTGTCATCTAGTGGCAAGAACAGCAATCAACAAGGGAGGCAGAAGGAAGCAGATGCATGCACCCAGTAGTGACTGACTGAAGTGTGCTATGCTCTTTTCGGCATCAGTGATAAATGTGAACAATGTCTTGTGAAATGTATTGTTTGAATGTTGCCAGAAGGCTTAGGCTTATGTATTGTATTATATTTATTTTGCTTCATAAATAATAACGCTGCCATGGGGAATGACACCTGGAATCCCATGCTGGTCCCAAGCCCAGATAAAAGAGGAGGGTTGCTATGACAGGCCTAGCAAGCCAGTGGTGTAAAAACCTTATTGCTCGAGAAACTCAAGAACCAGCCTCATAAATAATGCAGTACAGTGATATTTCAATTTCTTTCATGTGAGAATAGATGAGATGTGTGTGTTCAGGTATAAAATACAAACTGCAAGATATTGTTCCAAGTATATAGAAGTTGATGTCTAAAGTTTCTGATATGAATATGAACTATTATCATTTCTACAAGGAAAGCATTCAGATTTCATAATGCTTCATGATTTGTGTACCATATATTTACCATTTGCACATACACTAATATAACTATTTTGCTTTTTTTTTTTCAACACATACTTCTCTCCTCCAGAATGAAGCATTGCAACTTTTATTTTTATATGATACTTTTTGTATATTTTATATTCAAATTTCATATATATACAGCAAAATAATAACTGAATGAATACACTGTTTTGTTTCTTTTACCCAGTATGAATCCAAATGACACTTGTGTATTTTACTAGAATTCACCTCAAATATGGGTTGCATTTTACAGGTAAAAATGATTAGTAGCAGTGTAGTAGTCCTAAAATTTTAGGAAGGGTAACGCTACAGGCAAAACTTTAATAGAGCGTTTCATAGAATAATTACTGTATAAAAATAGTAAAAGTTAATTCGGAAATAAAAAATATATATTTAGTAAATAAAACTACAAATATAGTACATGCTCTAGTTACTTTTAATTTGAATAAAACACACACATATAGATACTCATATCAGTCGTATGTATATGGTATAATGCAGTTTCATAGTGATATAGTAGATACTACAGTTACATATAGTGGATAAAAGTCTAAGTGCTCAGCATTCAGCTATGGCTACTACAGTAGGTAGTATAATGCTACTTCACTAAAATTTTAGGAAGTATAACGCCATTATACTGCATTACCCCTCAACTACACCCCTGATTAGTAGTGATACATAACTAGGTTTACAGGTAAAATTTATGCCTTTGGGATACATTTTGACACTATTATCCGAGTTATTCAGGCAGGTTTATCTGCAAATTATGGTAAAAACAAAATTTCACTTTTTTACATAAAATCAAATTTCTCTTAGATAATCACAGTTTTGAGGTATTTTATTGTCAGATATGGATTTATCATGGTCTTTTCGTACTAGAAAAATTCCTATTAGCACTTTCATTTTTAGTGACTTAACCCCTTAACTGCGCTATTTCAGAGGCATACATATATTTTCATATATATGGCTGTGTTTTCCGCAGTTAAGGGGTTAATGCACATCCATGGGAATATCGTCGTATGGCGCATTTAAAGGGTTAATTAATTAATACCATTCTAACAAACTATCAATTAGCCTAATTAAACAATGCTAGTCATCTAGTTAGTATAGTTTTCTTTGTGCAGGAAGGAGGAGCAAAGGGTGAATGTGTGTAAAAATGCCTCCCTAATAGAGGAAAAGGGAGCCAAAATCAAGATCCAAGGTTTTCAAGATGCCTGGAAAGATTAGAGGTGGTCACAGACAGGGGTAAAGATGGATTCAGGAACATTGTTCCAGAGCTGACTGGCTGAGTAGATGAAAGACAGAAAATACTGATCAACTCTTGTGTTAGAGAGTTGAACAGAAAAGGAATGAGAATGTGTCAAAAGTCTGGTACTACATACTCTCCCTAAAGGAGGAGGGATGCAGTTAGGAGTTCAAAAAGGCATTGTCCATTATAATAGTGAATGTAAGTAGAGAGAGAGAGGCAGCAGTGCAGCAAAGAAAGGGGATAAAACAGTAAGAGGTGGGGAATTGATGAGAAAAAGCTTTTGATTCTACCCAGTCAAGTAGAGCTGTGTGGATTGAGCTACCCGACACATGAGGAGCATACTCAATATAAGGGTGGACAAGACTCATAATACAGACAGCAACTGAGAGGGGGTAAAGAAACTGCAGAGCCAGTACAGCACACCTAACCTTTCAGAAGCTGTTTTAGAAAGAGTATGTATGTGATCTTTCCAGGAAAGAACACAAGAAAAGGAACCACCAAAAATGTTAAGAGAAGAGGAAGAATCGAGTTGTGTATTGTTGAAGGTAAGGGGATAGTTGTGATGAATAGACAGATGAAGGAACCAAGTTTTTGAGGCATTGAAACATACAAGGTTTTCTCTTCCTCAATCAGAGATAGTAGAAAGATCAGAGGTCAGGTGTACCACAGGCATCCTGTGTGAAGTATGGAGAAACTGTTGAGAGGGACACTTTGTGAAGTGGGTGGAGAAGTGAAGAATGGAACCATCAGCATAGGAATGGATAGGACAGGAAGTGTGACTTAATAGATCATTGATAAATAAAAGGAAAGATAGTGGGTGACAGGACAAAGCCCTGGGGAACACCACTGTTAATAGTTTTAGAAGAACAGTAGCCATCTACAACTGCAGCTATAAATCAGCCAGAAACCAGAAAGAAAACTGAAGATGAAGCACACACAGAAGGATAAAAACTGAAGGAGGGCAGTTTGGAATTAAAGATTTGTGGCACCAGACTTTATCAAAAGCTTTTGACATGTCTAGCACAATAGCAAAGGTTTCACCAAAATCTCAAAAGGAAGATGACCAAGATGATCACCAGTAGAGCATCCCTTGTAGAACCTACACTGATAATCTGAAAGAACATTTAAGAAGAAAGGTGCTTAAGAATCTTCCTATTAAGCATAGATTCAAAAACTTTAGAAAGGCAAGAAAAAGTACTTGGATGATAATTGGAAGATTTTGAATGGTCACCCTTGTTGGAGACATGCCGAATGAAAGTGAACTTGCAGCAGGAAGGAAAAGTACTAGATGAAAGAGTTTGCTTTGCAGGGTGAAAACACAGAAGCACATTTCTTGAGAACATGAGGGACACCATCAGGACTGTACCACTTCCTAGGGTTGAGCCCAGGTAGGGCAGAAAATACATTTTTGGCGGAGATTCTAATTTCAGACATAACCAGGTCAGAGAGAGGAGGCGATGGAGGAACAGCACTGGAATTGTCCAGGGTTGAGTTAGAGGTGAAAGTTTGAGTAGTGAAGTGAGCAAATCATATAGGGCTAAATTCACTGATTATGAACCTAAATATAGCTTTTAACTTACATTCATTAAAAAGCCTATTACTGTTTAGTGTCTTGCTAAACTTAGACTAATGATAACAGTGTGTGCTGGGCTGTTTGGTGTCTGTCATCCAGCCAAAAGGTTGGTTCCAGCAAAGAACTAAGTTTATCCTACCTCCATGTCCATCATAAACACCAAAGAATGAAGTGCCTGGATCATCAGGAAGTGATAAAATAGTAGTATGGGCATCTTCCATATTTACTCTCCATCCTTGCATGCATGAGGCTCCCACAAGTAAGCTTTGGTTCTTGCATTTAGAAGTTTCCTTTTGTGTAACTGGTTCACTAAGAGTTTGGCCCATAGTAAAAGATTATCTATACAAGCATAACAAAAGAAAAATATCATTAGAATATACCATATCACCCTCCATCTGAAAATCTTGTAGGACCCTATTTTGGTACCCAATGAAACTGCTGAAAATGGATAAATTATTATGAATTGGCCTTTTCAAAACAATACCTACTCTACCCATGAGGCTTATGATGATAAATTATTCTGTGATTTAACCCTTTTGCTGTGGCAAATTTCATAATGCTACAAATTTTGGAACTGTATACAGGCCACATACGGTACAGCAAAAGGGCTAAATGCTTTACTGCCCTTATCAAAAGTTTTATATTCGCTTTTAGTTATTATTCATGCCTTGTCTAATAAATAAGTAAACAAAAAAGAGGATGGTGTAGAAAAAATATACTTCAGATTGACCTACAGCTATTAGTTATACTTTCAGCTAATTCAGTCTATCATAATTGAAACTTTAAAATCAAAACAATGAAAATGAAATGGGAATGAATTACTTCCAATAGATAGGAATTGCTTTTGCATAGCCAATACCACCTTTAATTATATTGTGACACGTATTGATACCCATGTTTAGAAGTGTAAAAGGCACACCACAAAACTAAGATAGGATCTTAATATATTTTTAAAGACAGACTTACAGATTAACCTTCCGAGTGATGAGTTGGCAACATCATACCAAGTCTCACACCACTCAGGCTTGAATTGGTAGTAAGAAAACATACATGTATAGATACAGGATTACCCCTACCCTGAAACCCAAGCAAGACTATATGAATACAGGAATACTGCTCTCAAGGTTAACTTATGTAATAAGATGGGACATATTGACTTTGTAAACTCTGAAAGACCAGACAAAAGTAGAGTTGTGTTGGTTCAAATAAAACAGTCTTGACAGAGAAAAATTTGAAAATCAGACACTACATTAAAAAGGATTCTAAAGTGGAAGTGAAAGTTACCATTAAGGAAAAAATTTTTATTTATAATCAAAATATACATAATTGCATATTCAGGCTAGGCAATGAGATGGCATGCTTAAAGCCACAAATGTTTTTCTTTTGTATGGACTTTCATAATTAGTAATCACCATTAGACATGAGCCTTCTTGGAAAGCCAGGCCTTCAGAATTACTAGCAATGTTTTTTTCTTTTCATAAGTTATTATAACAGAGTTGAAATTTTCTAAATATCTAAAAGAGTAACCTGAGCTCTGAAGCAATTGTATGTAGAAGCAATGAAACCTGCAGTCCTTGAATTGGTCTGGTGTCCGATGGCCTTTTGTCTTCAAACAAATTTGGAACACGAGTCCAGTTTTTCCTGAATTGAATAGGCTCATTTTCCCATTCACTCTCAACACTGGTGTCACTAAAATCACTATCCTCTTCCTCAGTAGGAATGTAATCAGAATCGGTGTCACTAACATCTATTTCACTCATTATGAATGTTTATAAGTATAAAAAGCAATTATGACAAACATAGGTTAACCACACTGTAGACACTGCTCAAGGGCATAAATGACACGATGTTTATAATGTTAGCCCCACCCACAAATTATATTCATTTGTAATTGATTGAAAGATTTAAGTCAATAAACTCCTCCTATGACTCAGAAATCCCTCGGTAATATTCTCCTAAGAATATTAAAATGGTAGAAAAATTAAATGCATATGGATAATGCATATTACCCATGGGATATTGGCATGCGCATCTCATGGATAACGCACGTCTTCCATCGGGTCCAGTGGGTTAAGGATTTGTTGTTGGCTCAGACTGCCTGCTTATTAGGAATGTGCCGATGGTATCGGTAAGGTGAAAATATGGCCAATACTCCAATACTTTTCTACTTTATTTATTATGTGATTCAAGACAAAGTTATGTTTAATGAGAGTAATTAACACATATATTATATCATCATTAATATTATTAATTATTATAGTGCTCCTACATTAACAGTACTCCTCCTACCCTAACTGGCTTTCCCAATCCATACCATAATCCTGCAAATATCGCTCTTATTTCACCTTCAACCGAAAAAGACAAGTTCTATATAGCACGCAAATTTGGACCTTATACCATAATAAATAAGGTTCATTTTAGCCTGCCAAACTTGGTCTCAAGTGCCTCTGTAACTCAGATGAAGCAAAGTTCCAACAGTCATTTCATAGACTGTTATTGAAATTTCGGCCAATTTACGTTTCAAACTAGTATAACATAGTATTATTATATATAAAACAGCTTCTTATGAGGTAAATATGGTAAATAATGATAAATATAGTCAACTGAAAATGACACCACACCGTGAATTCCCAACAATTATAAATTAGCGAATTAAAACGAGAAGTGTTTCACCAATGGTGTCCGTGTCACCTATCAGACTATCTCAAATCTAAAAATTGCAATGTTCACATGTGTAGTATTTATAATTTCCTATAATAATATGGGCATATTAAAATATTGTTTTTATAATGTTTATTACTATGTGTGCTTACGTATTCTTTCATAGAGCTATGATACAATACACTACACTGATAAATTGACCAATGCCCACTAGTGGGGTTCGTGGGGGTGTTAGGTGATGGGAAAGTGGAGCTGTCTCACACTGCATGTTAGTTTGACTGCACCAGCCACAGAGCGTGGTTGTGTTATTTGTCACTGTCACACGTCATCTTATGCGCAGTGACAAATGTGCTGAGTGCTGACACTGCTGAGGCTGATAAATCTTGCATTCTGCTTCGTTATCATGGCTTCTACTAGTCAAAGAAGTACATCCTCTCTCATCTGGAAGTATTTCAACATAGATGAAAATGATGAGTCTAAAGTAGTCTGCAAAGAATGCAAGAAATTATTGTCACATGGAGGAAAAGAGGGGAAATCTTTTAATACAACAAATCTTATAAAACACCTGCAAAGCAAGCACAAGGAGAAGAATGAAGAAGAAGAGAGGCTACGGAACAAGAGGAAACTGGAGGGATATTTCAACAAACCTGCAAAAAAGAATACTGCCGCATCAACATCAAGTTCTACAAATGAAATTCAAATAACTGGATGAAGCTTATGTTCGGAAGCAAATTTGGGACATCAACAATTCCCAGTCACAAACCATTCACAAAGCCATTGGAGAACTGATTGCTGCTGACTGCCAACCATACTCTATTGTTGAAGATGTTAGATTTGAAAGACTAATGAAGAAGCTAAAACCTAATTATGAGTTGCCAGGAAGAAAGTATTTCTCTACAAAAATTGTTCCCAATATTCATACAAAAGTACTGGATAAGGTCAAGACTGCATTGGAAGAAGCAGAGAACATCAGTTTTACTACTGACATTTGGACAAGCAGCTCAGATACGGCTTTTATTAGCCTAACAGCACATTGTATTGATATCAATTTTGAGCGAAAAACTATTGTACTTAGAGTTGCACCTTTTCCAGGATCCCATACTGCTTCAAACATTGCTGAGGTGATCGAAAGTATTGTTCAGGAATTTAAAATACCATCCTACAAGATTTACATTTTTGTACGGGATAATGGAGCTAATATTGTCCGAGGTATTCAAGACAGGCTATGCTAGTCTCTCATGCTTCCTCCACACTCCAACTCATGGTTCATGACAGTATTTTCAAACAATGAATAGTTAAGGATATGATCACAAGTTGCAAGCAAATAGTTGGACATTTCAGCCATTCAGCACTTGCATACAACAAACTAGCTGCACTACAGAAACAGCATGACTTGCCTGAACACAAACTGATACAGGATGTTCCAACTTGGTGGAACAGCACCTATTTCATGTTTGAACGTATGTTTGAGCAAAAAAACTGCAATTGCCAACTACTGCCTTGATACTTCCAACCTCCCTGTATTTGATGCCAACAAGTGGACCTCACCACTCAACCACGACATTACTCACTAACCTCACGCAGCACATCATGGATGGCATCAACTCCAGACAACCAGTTCAACGTACACTATTAGCAACAATAGACATTAGTAAAGCATTTGATGCTATCCCACGCTTCCCTCTCAAACAAAATACCAGGGCTGTGGAGTCGGACGGGCATAGTTGGAGGGAGTCGGACGGGCATAGTTGGAGGGAGTCGGACGGGCATAGTTGGAGGGAGTCGGACGGGCATAGTTGGAGGGAGTCGGACGGGCATAGTTGGAGGGAGTCGGACGGGCATAGTTGGAGGGAGTCGGACGGGCATAGTTGGAGGGAGTCGGACGGGCATAGTTGGAGGGAGTCGGACGGGCATAGTTGGAGGGAGTCGGACGGGCATAGTTGGAGGGAGTCGGACGGGCATAGTTGGAGGGAGTCGGACGGGCATAGTTGGAGGGAGTCGGACGGGCATAGTTGGAGGGAGTCGGACGGGCATAGTTGGAGGGAGTCGGACGGGCATAGTTGGAGGGAGTCGGACGGGCATAGTTGGAGGGAGTCGGACGGGCATAGTTGGAGGGAGTCGGACGGGCATAGTTGGAGGGAGTCGGACGGGCATAGTTGGAGGGAGTCGGACGGGCATAGTTGGAGGGAGTCGGACGGGCATAGTTGGAGGGAGTCGGACGGGCATAGTTGGAGGGAGTCGGACGGGCATAGTTGGAGGGAGTCGGACGGGCATAGTTGGAGGGAGTCGGACGGGCATAGTTGGAGGGAGTCGGACGGGCATAGTTGGAGGGAGTCGGACGGGCATAGTTGGAGGGAGTCGGACGGGCATAGTTGGAGGGAGTCGGACGGGCATAGTTGGAGGGAGTCGGACGGGCATAGTTGGAGGGAGTCGGACGGGCATAGTTGGAGGGAGTCGGACGGGCATAGTTGGAGGGAGTCGGACGGGCATAGTTGGAGGGAGTCGGACGGGCATAGTTGGAGGGAGTCGGACGGGCATAGTTGGAGGGAGTCGGACGGGCATAGTTGGAGGGAGTCGGACGGGCATAGTTGGAGGGAGTCGGACGGGCATAGTTGGAGGGAGTCGGACGGGCATAGTTGGAGGGAGTCGGACGGGCATAGTTGGAGGGAGTCGGACGGGCATAGTTGGAGGGAGTCGGACGGGCATAGTTGGAGGGAGTCGGACGGGCATAGTTGGAGGGAGTCGGACGGGCATAGTTGGAGGGAGTCGGACGGGCATAGTTGGAGGGAGTCGGACGGGCATAGTTGGAGGGAGTCGGACGGGCATAGTTGGAGGGAGTCGGACGGGCATAGTTGGAGGGAGTCGGACGGGCATAGTTGGAGGGAGTCGGACGGGCATAGTTGGAGGGAGTCGGACGGGCATAGTTGGAGGGAGTCGGACGGGCATAGTTGGAGGGAGTCGGACGGGCATAGTTGGAGGGGAGTCGGACGGGCATAGTTGGAGGGAGTCGGACGGGCATAGTTGGAGGGAGTCGGACGGGCATAGTTGGAGGGAGTCGGACGGGCATAGTTGGAGGGAGTCGGACGGGCATAGTTGGAGGGAGTCGGACGGGCATAGTTGGAGGGAGTCGGACGGGCATAGTTGGAGGGAGTCGGACGGGCATAGTTGGAGGGAGTCGGACGGGCATAGTTGGAGGGAGTCGGACGGGCATAGTTGGAGGGAGTCGGACGGGCATAGTTGGAGGGAGTCGGACGGGCATAGTTGGAGGGAGTCGGAGGCATAGTTGGAGGGAGTCGGACGGGCATAGTTGGATGGAGTCGGACGGGCATAGTTGGAGGGAGTCGGACGGGCATGTCGGACGGGCATAGTTGGAGGGAGTCGGACGGGCATAGTTGGAGGGAGTCGGACGGGCATAGTTGGAGGGAGTCGGAAGTGCATAGTTGGAGGAGTCGGAAGGCATAGTTGGAGGGAGTCGGAAGTGCATAGTTGGATGGAGTCGGAGTCAGTGCAAATCCTTCAATTATAACCATAGCAGCCTAGGCCTAGCTCAATTTTATGAATAAAATAGATTTAACTTAATGTTTTAATATATATCAGTAAACCCTCAATTTAACGGACCCCGATGTAACGGATTTCGGATTTAATGGACCAGACAAATAATAATACAGTACATTAATTAATAATAATTTTAAAAAATTAAAAAAAAAAAATTAAAAAATCTTAAACGCCGCACCGTGCGGTCAGGTTGTACTGTATACAGTGTGTTTCTGTGATTTCTGAATTGTGACTTTATTAAATAATTTTGCAATCCTTACAATTCAAAATGGCATCAAGTGATAGAGGAGTTAAAAGAAAGCGTGTGAACTACAAACATGAACACAGCACTCTTGGTCGCAAGTTAAGTAAGGAGTGAATTTCTGCCTTACTTTGTGCAAATGCTGATGGCTTGCATCGCCTGAAGCCCATGGTGGTAGGGAAATCAAAGAAACCACGCACTCTTAAAGACATTATGAATCAGTTGCCTGTTATTTACACCAGCTCAAAGAATGTGTGGTTTACTTCAGAGATTTTTTCTGACTGGTTCTTCAACCACTTTGTCCCTGATGTGAGGCGCTTCCAGACAGATGTTCTGAAGATTTCCCCCAATAATGTAAAGGCATTGTTGCTCCTTGACAATGCCCCTGCTCACCCTAATGCTGCTTGTACATCACAACCGTCTACAAGCAAACAGACGACACCAGTACAGTCAACCCTCGCTATAATGGACCCCATTAGAGCAGATATCGGATAAACCGGACACACACTGGTGACGTTAACCAGGAAAAGAAGAAGCGTGTGACCCTGTCGTGACCCAGAAGCTGGAATTAATCAAGAAGTTAGAGGCGGGTGCTTCGGTGGCCAAGGTGTGCGCGGAGTATGGCGTGAAAAAGCAAACTGTTTCCGACATTCGTAAGGCCAAGGACAAGCTAACTTTTATATTTTTATTATATTTCATTATTTTCTGTATCATTTATCATGTACCGTGTTCAGCAGACAGTGCACAGTGCTGTATATAGTATCTCCATTACCGTATCATATACGTATACCATCCCCGCAAGGGGGTTCTAAGCTCGTGCTCTTGAGTGCTCTTTGTGCTCGTTTGTACGTGCTTGTTCCTGGAGGTTTCACGTGCGCCCTCCCGGCCCTAGCACCCAAGGATGATGGGGCTTGACCCTGCAGTCTTTCTCATCCTTGGTCTTTTTCCACTTCGACTGTCCCCTCCACCCTTTCTTTTTCCTCTGTCTTTCCTCTCACTTTTTCTTTGTTTTTCGCTGAGATATGCCCTTTTAAATAGAGGCGAATCGGTTCTTCCCGAACTTAAAAAAAAAAAAAAAAAATACGTATACCGTAGGTTACCAGTACCGTCGGTTATATCGGACAATCGGCTATAACGGACACCTTTTCCCCCCCTATTAGTCCATTATAACGAGGGTTGACCACCTCCATTTGTGCACATTTTCAATTTAACGGACTTTCGGCATTAATGGACACCCCTTCCCCCCTATTAGTCCGTTAAATTGAGGGTTTACTGTATATAAATAATATATAATACAGGGCTATTCAAAATGATTCATCCAATTTCAACTGAGAATACTTCCGTACCTATCAACCGTGCATCAACTGGGCATACACCACATGAAAGAGGAAATCTCGAGTTTTACAAAATCACCGTGAGAGGGCTCCAAAGTCAAGCCATGGCCTGGCCTAGCCTAGCCTAGCAACAAACAGTCAGTGTGAAAATGGCATCCGCACATCAGAAGGCGTTTTGTGTGTTGCAGTTTTTGAGCTGTAAATCGGTAGTCACAGTGCAGCGTGAGTTTCGTCAACATCACAGAACAGATCCACCGGGTGCTCAGAGCATCCGTCGGTGGTATTGGCAGTTTGAGGAAACAGGATGCCGTAGAGTCAGTGACGATGGACATGCTGGAGCGAGTATGGGAGGAATTTGACTATCGTGTCGACGTTGCTCATGTAACTAGGGGAAGTCACATAGAGCATTTATGAGGTGAGAGACAAAATTTGGACAGTTTTTCTTTTGGTTGATGTATCACAAATCATTCTGTATTTGTAACATTAAAAAATATTCTCATTTCAAAGCAGGTGAATCATTTTGAATAGCCCTGTATATAACATATAAATATATAAATAATATATAAATATAGTTGCTTATAATTAATAAGGATTATAATTAATTAATTAACATAATTAATAATAAGGAAATTTAAAAATTTTGGTACTAGCAACCCTAAATCTTTTTCAGATTTTCAGATTTCAATTTGATAATTTTGATAAGCATCACTGAAAGATGATTTAATGGAAGCGATCCTTTTTTTAAGAACAAATTCAGTTTAGGTTAGTACATTTTGTTACGGATGTTTATAATAATACAAAAACATCTTATTAATTTGCTAAACCAATAATAATCTTATTTTGTTTAAGTTTCAATCAGTTTGTATTTTGGGATTTATTGTAATTTTTGAATAAAGAGAAAAAAAGCCATTAAGGCATAGTTACAGCCACTAAGTAACCTGATGAGTCATGTGGTGGTGACGAAATGCTTTGTTTATGAATCTCCATTGGCCTAATAAAGCTAATCAATTTAATTTGGCCTTAACATTCCATCGGAGTCGGAGTCGTAATTATACAAGTCAGATTTCTGGAGTCGGAGTGTTAAAATTTTTGGAGTCAGAGTTGGAGTTGGCAAATTTTATCACCGACTCCACAGCCCTGCAAAATACTCAACACAAACATGCACAATAACACCAAAAGGTGGCTGAGCAACTAATCTTTCAGGAAGATACTCACATGTCACATTTAATGGCAAGTCATCCAAAAACAAGCTTTTTCCAAATGGGGTCCCTCAAGGCTCTGTTCTCTCACCAACACTTCAACTTATACATGCATGACATTCCAACACCCATAGATAACAAGTTTACCTTATCATCATATGCAGATGACATCACTCTAACATCCACCCACAACAACATCGACACCGCTACAAGTAACCTACAAACATACATAAACAGTATACAAGACTGGCTCACACACAATAGACTCAAAGTAGCACCCACAAAATCAACCACCACCTTGCTTACAAGCAACACAAAAGACCACCAGGTAATTCCACAGCTTACACTAAACAATGACATTCCACACACTCACAGGACCAAAATACTTGGGGTCACATACAACACATCATTATCTTTTGCAAACCATATTCAGGACATTAAAAACAAATGTACGTCAAGACTTAACACGCTTAGGGTACTAACAGGCACAAACTTTGGACACCAGCAGGAAACAACGTCACTCATATACAAACAATATATTCGCTCAGTTATGGACTATGCTAGCCTAGGCTGGGCACCCATTATCTCAAACACACACGTAAACACCTTACAGACAATACAAAACAACGCACTTCGTATCATTACAGGATGCACTCAAACACCACCAATAGAACACCTGCACACACACAAAAATACTGAAAGTTAGGGAACATTTAGACATAAGGGGAACACAATTCATGGCAGCAGCGACAACTAACCCACAACACCCTTGCCACTACATGTACAATCATGCACCAACACCTTCCACCATTAAGGTAACACCACCACACACATTATAACCAAATACTCCATTCCATACCATGCCCCACAGACATCACACAGTGCAGAAAACAAACACACACACACCTAACCCACAAAGCACTGACACGACTCAGTCCAAATGCGGTTCTAGGTGCGAAGCCACCACCCATTAACAGCTCAGAGATCAGCCTGAGCAGATTGGATCAAGTTAACTTAGCACGATTCCAATGTGGACATCACCCCAACTTACGGACATATAAACACAGACTAGACAACTCCATAGATGACAATCATTTCTGATTAAAGATGAAATGACCAAGTATCAAATGTTGGAATTACAATCACAGGATGGAGACCCTTTAAAGTGGTGGAAACAGAATGCAGTTACGCTTCCAACATTAAGCTATCTTGCAAATAAGTACCTGTCTTCTCCCCCTTCATCAATTGAAAGTGAGAGGTTGTTTAGCACTGGGGGCAATATTTACACCCCACACAGGAATTGTCTAAGTGCAGAAAGAGGCAAAATGTTAATGTTCCTTCACTACAACTTACAAATTTTCAATTTTGAATATTAAGAATATATTTAATTTTTAATTATCCATATGTTTCTAATTTCTATTAATCTTAATAATAATTATTTACTGGAAAATTGGAAATTTTATTTTTTATATCTTCGTATCTTACAATGGAATTTTTCATTTTGTAATTTGTTCAAAATTTTAGTTTTTTCTAATTTCTATTAATCTTATTATTTACTGGAAATTTTAGTTTTTATACCTTACAATGGAATTTTTCATTTTGCAATTTGTTCAAAATTTTAGTTTTTTGTGATTAAAGAAAATGTTATCTTTCAGGTTTTATTATTCACACAATGCAGATTAACAAGTCAACTTAGTCAAGAAATATTGTTATTCCCAAGGGCATGCTTGGTAGTTGAGGTCATGGAAACTGTCCTCAGCTCAGCATTGTACGGGAAGTTGCGCTCCCAGGGTCCTGACTCCTGAGCTAAACAAATGGGTAGATACTGGATAAAAGTTCATAAAACTATATTCTATTTCAATTTCGACAGTATGACTGTTTGAATTTTTTTGAACTGTTAATTTCATCCAATAACAGTTGTCTCCAACTTCCCCTATTTCTAATATTAAAATAAAAGTAACTTTTTTTTTATAATTTAACAGATTAAGTATTAATCAAAAAGTATTGGTATCAGCAAAGTATCGGCCAACATCTTGGTATCGGCACATCTCTACTGCTTATTGAACTGAATGTGGACAAAGCTTTCCCCAACACTTGCATAAATGCTGAACCAGTTAAGAAAATTATCACCAACATTGCTTTTGCACATCCAATACCACCTTTAATTGTGATATGTATTGATACCCATGTTTAGAAGTGTAAAAGGCACACCACAAAACTCAGCAATTCATATAATTTGGATAACTACTCAATGATATTGGCCTTTGCAACTAACATTCTTATTCTTTATTATTCTTATTTTATAACTTTTTTTTGCATGGTAATTGCTGATGATAATCAACAGTCCTGTGAAATTTTTTGTTGGACATTTTATTCAATTAGGAATAAATTAAGCAACTTAGATGATAATTCACGTGCCAATAACTTAATCATAATGGGGGTATCTGAAATGAATAAAGAAACAAATGGTGAAATGAAGAAAAAGGTGGAGGACATAACAGACAGACAGAGCTGGGCAGTATTTAAATACATTTGTATTTAAATACGTATTTAAATACATTTGTGTATTTAGAACTATTTATAAATACATTGTTTTTCATGTATTTAAATATAGTATTTAAATACTTCAATGAGTATTTAAATACAATGTATTTAAATACTCAAAATATAAAAATGTAAATACTTTTACTGGTTTAATACACGTTCTGTACTAGCACAGTATGACGCGTCGACAGTGTAGTACAGCATGGTTCATGTTTCAACGTGTCAGTTCAATCAGTTGTGTGCCACTCTTAGTCGAAAGCGGTTGATTTCTTTATCGTGTGCGTGTCATGGCTTCAACAAGCAAATCCGGTGAATCAAACAGTGATATATCTGCAGATAACAATTTAGTGCACCCTCTGTTTGATGGAAAATACTTTAAAATTAAATCTAAAGACGGTAATAAGGTAAAGTGCACTAAAGTAGAAATTTATCAAAACATGAATTAGTGAATGCATATGTTAAAATTTGTACCGTATGTATTTAAAATACATACGGTACATTCTGGGACCTCACGTTAAGGCCAAAAACCACAAAGTCAGAAACCAAAACAAATCCCATAAATCACCCTTAAATCACTATATATATTGTAACTGTTATAACACAAAAGTGATGCGATTGGCAATGTTGAATTCCTTCCAGCATGCCATAATACTCTTGTTAGTGCTGTCCTCCATGGCGTTATGAATGCGGACGAAGGTGAGACGTGTGTAGGTAATTCCAGGACAGATCAACCAATAAAACTGGAAAATAACACCACCACCTCTCCAATTTTGCTGAAACTTGGTACAGGGGTAGATTTTGGCCAAAAAATATGATTCCCAAGTTTTTAGCTTGATCTGACCAATGGTTCAAAAGTTATGAGCATCATCATTTTGAGGTCAAGCGTTGACCTCACATTTTTAAACTGCCATAACTTTCCTCCTGTTGGTCATAGCCCTATAAAAGTATACATATTTGGAATCAGAATAATCTGTAGATTCCAAAAATGACCATTTTTGATGTAGGATGAAAAATAAAAATTTTACTTATAAATGAATATTTGAGGTCATCATTTGACCTCTCAGATACTAAATTTCAGAAAAATTCATTGATGAGAAAAATGTTTCCCTATCATTTATCTGCCATTATCAGCTTTAAAAAGTTTGTGTATAGGCCATTATACATGTCAAAACACAATTTAAGTAATACTAACTTCCTGTATTTTTTTACTATAAACATCTAATTTTGCATCACTTCATGACCTAGACATCCTGAGAGCTAGATAGCTATAGGTGCTTGAATAAAGAGAAGTATATAAAAGAGTGCCACACATGGTATATACCGTGTGTGTGTGTATATTTAATAAATTTTGCTTAATGCATTGTTATGTAAGCACACCGGACAAAAAATTAGTCACCCCTAATAGCACCGATAGTAGGAAGTTCAAGGTCACACAGAGGGCGCTGATGTAGCATTGGTAAGTGACAAGTAGCAGTGACGTAGCACACAGGATCAGATCTGTTTCGTGAGGTGGTGAAGAACAAAGTGTGTGTTGGATATAGTCTGCAAAATGGGTCATGAGGCAGATGTTACTCAGTGGCAAAAAGGAGCCATTGTGTTTGGCAGAGCCCACGGACACAAAATGTCTGAAGTAGCCCAATTTGTTGGTGTGTCAACGCGTACTGTCCAGTGAGTTTACAAAGAGTGGTGTAGTTCGCAATCAACTGACAATCGACGGCGTAACTATGACCGGAAAACAATTCTTGACAATAGGGGCCATCGCCATGTTTCTCGTCTAGTAACTGCAAATCGTTTTCAAACCAGAGAACAATTGCTCCAAGAAACCAATGAGGTTCTCCAGCAACCAATTTCCGAACGGACATTGCGACGAGAACTGCATGCGATGGACATCTGGAGCAGGGTACCACGGAAGAGGCCGCTGTTAACAGCAAGTCACAAATTGGCACGTTATAAATGGGCTCAGAGGCACAAAAACCAGACTGCGGCAGATTGGAAACGTGTAATTTGGTCCGATGAGTCCCGTTTTTGTTTGTTCTCCAATGATGGGAGGCGACGAGTACATCCCAGGTCCAATGAAGCCTTTAATCCTGAATGCGTCAAAGGTGTTGTTCAGGCTGGAAACAGAAAGTGAAGCGCAGGAATAGACACCCACGGACTCTGGTGGAACTTCGGGACTGGCTGATGAACGAGTGGCAGCAAATCGATGTTCAGTACATGCACAACCTCGTAGTCTCTCTGCCTCACCGGATTTGTGTGGTTATCAAGGCCAGAGGTGCCATCACACGTTATTAGGTACATTCTGAGAGGGGTGACTAATTTTTTGTCCAGTGTGCTTATATTTGAGTATCATCATCTTCCATGTTTTTTCTGTTATTCATCAACTATTTTTGCCCACAGGTCCTGTACTGTCATATATTCTTTATTTTGCAGTGCTACAGTGAAGGAACCTGCTTATAAATATAGTGTAGTACCTTATTACGAAATGCCTCAGAATATGAAATTTTGCTCTGATCATCTGAAGAAAAAAAAAAAATTTAAAAGTGTAAGGAAAGTTAAGGACATTATTCTTAGGAGTCTTGGACTATTAAAAGATGACCTATTATGTGTAAATTGTCTAAAATTAATATCAAAGGAACCAGGTCTTCTTAAGCAAACAGCAGTGGAAGCCATTTCACCAAT
The DNA here is from genome assembly GCA_023014485.1 of Bathynomus jamesi. Classification (NCBI taxonomy): domain Eukaryota; kingdom Metazoa; phylum Arthropoda; class Malacostraca; order Isopoda; family Cirolanidae; genus Bathynomus; species Bathynomus jamesi. Next base: position 326,242 of record JAJOZX010003508.1, on the reverse strand, counting down.
GGAAATCAGTAAAGATTCATGTGCCTCAAGTCTCTCCAATCCATAATTAATGACTCCTTCAAAGCATCTAGACAGCTTCCCAAAGAAAGACATACTTCCCTACTTGGATGAAAGTCCAATAAAAACAAGTAAGGCTATTTTGATGCAAATAAAAAAAAAATATATATATATAATGATTAAGTAAAAAACATTTGTACAATGAATGATATTTATTATAAATTGACATATATATATTATTTATTCCATGAATATTATAGTTTACTTGTATAACTTACACTCTTTATATTTATATTGCTTACAGCTGGTATGACATCAGCAAAAGCAAAAACAAGGAACCTCCAAACTTTTGAAGACAACAGAAAAAAATCAAGAGAAGTATAGAATCTGCATATGGAGTAGAACTTCCAGAAGCTGGTCCATCAACAAGTTCCCACCATCACAAAAAGAATTCTGAATTACATAAGTAAGTATCACTTAAATTAATTTAGGTACTACAGGGTGGGCGGAAAGTAGCTCCCTATTTTGGATTGGTAAAGAAATACGTATATTTTCCATTTATTTCAGAAGAAATAATATGAAAAGGTAGGCATACATGGTAGGTTTTCTCTAAAATTCAATGTGGGCTCCAACCCTTTCCACCAGCTTCTGGAGCCACCCAGGAATGGCATCCACTGACTTTAGCAGGAACTCCGGCGGGATGGAGGACATGACTTCCCAAATTCGGTCCTCCAGTTCTTCCAATGTCCTCGGTTTGGTGCGGTAGACTTCTTCCTTTACCCACCCCCAAAGAAAGAAGTCGCACGGTGTCAAGTCGGGGCTCCTGGCTGGCCATTGATGTGGACCACGATGACCCATCCAACGCCCAGGGAAGTGGGCATCCAGCCACTCACGGACAACAAGAGCGAAGTGCAGAGGGGCACCATCTTGCATAAATATCAGATCGTCGATGTTCTCCCATGTGCTGACAACCGGCCAGACCTCGTTTCGCAACATAGCAAGGTACCGCTCAGCATTCATGGTGTTGCGCAGAAGGAACGGGCCCACAACCTGATCTGAGGTCATACCACACCACACCGTTACACTGAACCGATTCTGCCATTTTTCAGCGGTAACCATGGGATCCTCTCCTGCCCAGTAGTGGCAACTGTGGCGGTTGACAAAGCCTCCGACGTGGAACACCGCCTCGTCGCTCCAGAGGATGTTGCGGAAGAGATGGGGCCAGTCTTCATGCCAAGCCAGCATGATTTCCCCGAACTCCATGCGAATGTCGCAGTCCTCGTCCGAGAGAGATTGGCAGTAATGCGGCTTCCACGCACGCCAGTTCAGCTCCTTCTTCAGCACAGTTCGCACTGAGTAGCGGGAGAGTCCACTTTCCCGAGCTGCCTGGTGAGTTGACTTTCGTGGACTCCATGCGAACATTTCCTGAACTGCCTGCACCGTCTCCTGGGCCCTGGATGTCGAAGGGCAACCACATCTTCGAACATCTACCACAGACCCCGTGGTCATGAGCTTCGAGTGGCAGTTCTTGATTGTTTTCGGGTCCACTTGGGCACGTGGTCCGTGAATGGCCCGCCACCATCTTTGAACTCGAACGACAGATTGCCAAACTTCGTACTGTGCCGCCAACTGGGCACGCTCCTGCAGTGTTAAACGCTCAGCCATGTTACCCTTCAATCTGAAATGAAAAAAAAAAAATGAACGTTACAATTGTACCACTTTAGAGAACACACCATAACAATATAACAATACAATCACAATTTATACATAATTTATATGTAATTTAAATTAGGGAGCTACTTTCCGCCCACCCTGTATATATAATTATATATATTATATATGTTTATATATATATTGTTATACATGCCATATATGATTAGGCCTATCTAAAGTAGCTTTAAGGTATCACCAACTAACGTAATGAAACTATCCACTTAGGGATATGTTTAGAATTTTTATATTTTATGACTAGCTAGTTAGAAATCTTTTTAATAAAAGTTTTCTAAAAATTGCAGGTATGAACTTCTCATGAGGGAGCTCAAGGATAAGTTCAACACCACACAAAACAGCAAGCTAAAACATCAAATTTTATCACTGTCACCATTTACAATAGGTACAACATTGACATTCTTTGGAACATCAACTTACATGGTAAAAAACAGTCACCATCTGAAAAGTGAACATGGAGTAGGCCTACTACCTGAATTCCCATCAATGAGTAAAGGCAAAGTAATTACAAATGAGACAAAAATGAAAGTGAGAAATTTTTATGAATTAGATGAATATAGCCATCAACGTCCTGGAATGAAAGACTGCAAGGTTGTAATCAATGAAGAAGGAGAAAAGATAAAGATGCAAAAGCACTTAATACTTTGTAATTTGCAAGAGCTCTATGCAGAATTTACTAAGGATTCAAATAATCCTCATATTAGATTTAGTAGTTTTGCCAGTCTTTGTCCTGCTTGGTGTATCCTCACAGGTAGCAGTGGTACACATTCAGTTTGTCTGTACATATCATCAGAATCCAAAACTACAGCTTGCAGCTCTTGGAGTGAGACAGCTAGAATATTCACAGCTGATGGCTGCTTCAGTTTGTGACATCAACAATGAAGATTGTATGATGCATAAGTGCCAAAACTGCCCACATGAACAGGGTGTCAAGGCCTTGTTGGAAGGATTAGATGCTATGGAGACTACCAGAAGAAATTCATTATAAGCAATGGGTGACAGTGGACCACTGTTCACTGACAGAAAAGGTTGAGAATTTATATGATTTCATAGAATCATTAAGTAAGAGTATTTCTAATCTCACAAGGCATCATTTTACAAGTAAACACCAAGCAGAATATTTTAAAAATTTAAAAAATAACCTTCCATTGCATGAAGGGTGCTTAGTAGGAGATTTTGCAGAGAACTATTCATTCATTGTCCAGGATGTAGCACAAGGATTTCATTGGGAAAACTCTCAATGCACAGTACACCCATTTGTGTTTTACTGGAAACAATCTGATACCGTCTGTCATCAGAGTTATTGCTTCATTTCAGATTCATTAAAACAATACAGTGATGGTGTACTCTTTTCTCCAAGAGTTAATACCTGTTATTCGTGCAGAACATCCAACTCTGACAAAAATTCACTATTTTACTGATGGATGTGCTGCTCAGTATAAGAACAAATTCAATTTCTTGAACCTTTGCCATCACAGATCTGACTTTGGGATTGATGCTGAGTGGCATTTTTTGCTACATCACACGGCAAAATGCATGTGATGAAATTGGAGGTACTGTCAAGAGAGCAGCAGCAAGAGCAAGCCTACAAAGACATGTCAAAAACAAATTTTAACAGCTGAAGACATGTACCAGTTTTGTTCCAATGAAATGAAGTCTTTAATAAAATTTTTGTAGGTGTTATCAATGAAAATCAAGGAGATCAGAGAGAGATTAGAGCAGCGCTTCAGCCCTTCAATCAAGTCAATTGCAGGTACCCTAAAACTTCATAGATTTGTACCCATGTCAATGGATAGCTTAATGGTTTACCCCCCTCTCTCAGAGTACCAAAGGAGAGCTCAAAAGCCTACTGAAGGATATTGGCACTCAGTCTGGTAGTGAAGAGGGCAGCAGTCTTCAGGGAAACACATGCACTGAAGTGAAAGTTGGGTGTGTATATATGGACAAGAACTGTGGTTTGGGCTGGTAAAAGAGTATGATGCTGAATATGAAGATTACATTATCAATTTCCTGCATCCCTCAGGCATTGCCCCATCATATACATTCCCAACCAAAGAAGATAGTTGCCCAGTGCCAGCAAACAATATCCTTGGAGCAGTGCAGGCAGGACTAAGAGGAGGAAAACGTATCCAGTATATTTTCCTAGCAGAAGATATGGAAAACTTTGCAAAGGAACATATAAATAGATTAACCTAAATTTTACTATGTATAGGTATGTACATATGTAGGATATTAATTACTGTGATGTTATCCTTGTATAATATGGAGTCATTATATATGTATTACCTATTACTTTTTTCTTTGAGTAATGTTCAACTGTTTTGATAAATTTTATATTGTATTCATTAATAAGGGGGATTGGAAGTTCCCCCATAACAATAGCCAGTTTAATCAAAGTTGTCTGATGAGTCTTGTGGCAGAGATGAAATGGGGGGATATTTATTTTTGTTTAAATACCTAATACATAATGCATTAACAAGCAAAACATATTAAATATATATTTTTTTTTTTTTTTAAGTTCAGGAAGAACCGATTCGCCTCTATTTAAAAGGGCATATCTCAGCGGAAAAACAAAGAAAAAGTGAGAGGAAAGACAGAGGAAAAAGAAAGGGTGGAGGGGACAGTCGAAGTGGAAAAAGACCAAGGATGACAAGGACTGCAGGGTAGAGCCCCATCATCCTTGGGTGCTAGGGCCGGGAGGGCGCACGTGAAACCTCCAGGAACAAGCACGTACAAACGAGTACAAAGAGCACTCAAGAGAACGAGCTTAGAACCCCCTTGCGGGGATTTAAATATATATATATATATATATATATATATATATATATACAGTGCCCGCGAAAAGTATCCGATCACTCAAGAAAATACAATATTTTCCCTTAATATTCAGAGACACGTAATTCACTTTCTATTTGTTCTAGCGACATCTGGTAACTTTGAGGTTGCTCGCTGATATGAGAGCTATCCAACGCATTCTCAAATTAGTGTTCTGGTAGCCTTCGTTGCGGGTGGCTGTCTCTCAAATTTGTCAGATTTCACTGTTTGTGTAAATTTCTTGATTTTTTTTTTTTTTTTTTTTTTTTTTACAGAAAGTGGTGTAAATAAAATTTATATATAATGTGTGCTAAAAAAAAACTTAAGAGTGATTGTCGAGGTGCTATTGTTGCTTTGCATGCATGTGGGAAATCACAGAGACAGATAGCTAAGGAATTAAACATATCCCAAAGTACCGTTAATTTATGGGTTTCACGGGCTAAGAACAATGGTGGCCTAACCACGCCAGTCCCTAAAAAACGATCTGGCAGACCGAGAAAAACAAATTCGCGAACAGACAAACTTATGAAACGTTTAGTATTGAAAAACCCAACAATAACTGCGAAAGAAATAAAATTTAATATGAATAATTTGTTATCTGGTGTTTCTGAACGAACTATCCAGGAGCGGCTCCAAAAAGAACTCGGATTACCATCTCGCCATGCTGCTAAGAAACGGTTCATTAATGAAAAAATGCGTAAAAAACGTGTCGCATTTTGTAAAAAATACATTCATTGGACTGTTGATGACTGGAAGAAGGTTTTATTTAGCGATGAGTCGACATTTTTGACATTCAGAAGTTGTCCAAAAAAGGTTCGCTGGCCTATTGGCTCAAATAGGATGGACCCTAAATACACCCTAAAGACAATGAAACACCCTCCAAGTGTGATGGTTTGGGGTTGTTTCGGTTACTATGGGCGTGGAAACTTATATTTTCTTCCGAAGAACACAACTATGAATGGTGCACGGTATTTAGCAATGCTACAGGATAAACTTCTAATGGCAATGGCAATCCAAAGGACAAAAACATACATGCATGATGGTGCACCATGTCACAGGGCCAAAATAGTGACAAAATGGATTACTGACAATAAATTTGATATTTTGGATTGGCCTGGTAATAGTCCAGATCTCAATCCAATAGAAAATCTGTGGCTAATAATAAAAAAATAAGGTTGAATGCCACGACACTGGCTCAGTCGAAAAATTACAAGAGGCCATCAAAAAGGTATGGTGCAAGGAAATATCAGTGGAAGTTTGTCAAAACTTGATTAAATCCATGCCAAAACGTCTAGAACAAGTCATCCAAACCAAAGGACAGATGACAAAATACTAATATAAGGTTAGTATACATTTAAACATTGTTTTTTATGTAAAAAATACAAATTTCAAGGGTGATCGGATACTTTTCGCGGGCACTGTATATATATATATATATGATGAATAAAACCACGAAGGAGGATGTCATTAGACGAAAGCGCTTGAGCACCATTTTGTGTTTCCTTTCCTTCGTGGTTTTATTCATCATAAATATTTTTCACGTGTTACCTTCGTGAAATAATTTTCATATATATATATATATATATCACTTTTATATAGCTACTTCTCTATATTCAAGCACCTATAGCTATCTAGTTCTCAGGATGTCTAGATCATGAAATGAGGCAAAATTAGATGTTTATAGTAAAAAAATACAGGAAGTTAGTATTACTTAAATTGTGTTTTGACATGTATAATGGCCTATACACAAACTTTTTAAAGCTGATAATGATAGATAAATGATAGGGGAACATTTTTCTCATCAATGAATTTTTCTGAAATTTAGTATCCGAGAGGCCAAATGATGACCTCAAATATTCATTTATAAGTAAAAATTTTATTTTTCATCCTACATAAAAAATAATGTCATTTTTGGAATCTACAGATCATTCCAATTCCAAATATGTATACTTTTATAGGGCTATGACTAACAGGAGGAAAGTTATGACAGTTTTAAAAATGTGAGGTCAACACTTGACCTCAAAATGACGTCGCTCATAACTTTTGAACCATTGGTCAGATGAAGCTAAAAACTTGGGAATCATATTTTTTGGCCAAAATCTATCCTTGTATCAAGTTTCAGCAAAATTGAAGAGGTGGTGGTGGTGTTCCATTGGTTGATCTGTCCTGGAATTACCTGTGTACGCTGACTGAAAGCACCAAAATTGTAAAATTATGACCTGTGTATAGTTGAAACCACGTAAGAAAAATCTGCATAAGTTGTGAGTCTACTGTATATGTGCCAATATTAATCATTTCAATTCATTACCAAAAAATTCTATATCCAGTTTAGAAAATCTAAAACAGGAATCTGGTGTAGGCAATTGCATGGTCTCATCGATGGATGAGTTTAATGCCTTTGTATTACAAAGATATAAAAACCTTTCAGTGCAAAATCTAAACATTTGAAGCTTATCTAGGAACTATAACTATAAGGCTGTAACATATTCTGCTCAAATTTTTAGTTTATTCACAACAAAAATTAAATGACAATGACAAATTAATCATCACTATAATTTCCTTCTTTTTCTATAACCTCCTCCCACCTGTAGAAAAGTTTTTTATGCCACATTCAAAGAAATCCCTTGGTTTCAAGTTAAAAAAGTGATCACTTTGTTTTCAATAGCTTCCCTGGATTTCAACTTTTGCCCATCTAGGTGGTGTTGCAGACTTCTGAATAAATGGTAGTCTGAAGGTGCGATATCCGGAGAATAAGGTGGATGAGGCATTTTTTTCCAGCCAAATGCCTCCAATTGGGCAGTGGTGATTTGAGCAGTGTGAGGGCGCGTTATCCTGGTGGAATGGAACACCTCTGCAATTAATTAATGCAAGACTTGGATCAAATATAGAATTCGGACCCCAGCCTCCTTTAGTTAGCTTTATAAGGCTAACTAATAAAAATATCATGACCTAACCTAACCAATCGTTAGGTTAACTGTACACCCTTGACGATTGGTTAGGTTATGTCATGATATTTTCGTTAGTTAGCCTTATAAAGCTAACTAAAGAAGGCTGGGGTCCAAATTCTACATTTGATCCCAAGACTTTTTTCTTGTAATGCCATCTTCAATCATTGGAGTTGTTGGCAGTAGACTTCAGCTGTGATTATTTGGTTATCTGGCAGAAGCTCAAAATGAATAATCCTTGCATATTCCATCAAATGCATAGCAAAATTTTATTTGGATGGGGTCCATTCCTTGGCTGAGGTTCAGGCTTTGTTTCACGGCTAAGCCACTGATGTTGACACTTAATATTGTTACAGAGGACCCATTTTTCATCCCCAGTGGTGATCTGATTAAAAAATAGTGCCTGCAGTGCTGTCCAGTTCAAATTTGGAAGGAGGAGGACCAATTTCCTCTCCTTAAAACCATTGTTTCAAAGCTTCTCTGCATACCCGCATCCTCTGTTTTCAGAGAGAATGTTTTCTGAATATGGAAACATCTATGAAGCAAGGCAATCCTGAATATTGCCTAAAAGAGGAGAAATGCTCTTGTTTCTGCACCACAATGGAAAAAAGTTCTAAATCACTGTCATTTTTTTTTTTTTTTAATTCTGAAGACCTCTAGGCTGAATAGTGGCATCTGACCTACACAATACTGCCCTCCAGTCATTGATTTCATTCCAGGCATTTTATATTGTATTCAATGTATTATTTTATATTTGCCAAGCTTGTAATGTTTTGTATTGTTTTGAAAATGAAGGAAGAAAAGGAGAAAAAAGAATGGAAAGCAAGTGCAGGGGCCTAGCAATATTTTACTCTTTTTAAAAAATTTAACGCCTAGACATTTTTATAAAAAGTTCTGATTATATTAATAGAACTGTAATCATTAAGGATAGACAGATGTTTTATTTATTCTTGTCATCAGTATTGTGTTGATTTAATATAAAAAGGGTTGCTGGACTGGTTTAGGGGTGGGCCCTGGAGGGCTTTCCACTTTTTCATATATAAAATATTATTTGTAATGTTATTATCATATGGCAGATTTTCATACAGGTGTTAATTTTCTAATGTCTTGGCCTATATCCAGCATATCCAGCTGGATATGACCCATATCCTGCCAGATACGAGATATTTTGCAATATCCGGCTGGATATCATATCCAGTGCACCCCTAGCTCTAAAGTTCTTTAACAAGCAACCACTTATGAGAAACTATCAAAAGCTTTGGCAAAATCCAAGTACACAATATCTACAAATTCTTTTTTATCCAGATGATTTAACATACTATCATAAAACTCTAAGTTTGTCAAACATGACCTGCCATTTCGAAAACCATGTTGGCTATTACTAATTAATCCTCCTTCTAAGAATGTTTATTTCCTTTTATAATAAGCATAAATTTCCTAGTACAGTGGATCCCCACTATCCAAGGATCTCAATAACCTAGGTTTCGCACAATTGAGATATTCCATAAACCATTCATCTGCTAACCAAGATTTGCCCAGCTGATTGAGATACCAACCAACATCACATGTTTGTGCTAGAATACCAGCAAATGATGGAAAATCATGGAGATATATCCCACCCATGGCAGAGCCTACACGACATACACCACCATCAATTCAGCACTCCTCCCATACCAAACTCAACTCCAAGAAATGACCAAGCACAAGCACACACTGATTGATAGTTTTTTTCAAACCAAAAAGTACTACTACTGTATTACAAAATGAACCAAAAGCATCAACTTCAAGGACCTCTTCAAGCTCTCAAAAACACAACCAATTGCCTGAACTACCAGATGACTTTCTGGAAGGAGACTCTCCTTCCAAACAATAAACCACCACCACCACCTTTCCAGCAAGCTCAGTCAAATTGTTGTTCTGGGGAGTGTTAATTTTTGAGTGCATGTTAATTTAATTAATACAGTACTGTATTCATTATAATTTAATTCTTTATTTTCAGAAAATAACAATACTCTACTTAAATACTATTTAATTTAAATAAAAAATACGGTACTTTTGCATTATCCTCCCAACACTAATTTATTTTTATAATGGAAGGGAAAAAAAAGGAAAATGATATGTGTTGGGAGCAAAATATTCTGAAATTACATCATTAGTTATATGAATAAATATTCTTAACCTAACCTAACTTGAAGCCGGCTAATGCCTGCAGCGGGCTATTTTAACCTAACCTAACCTAATCCCAACACTAAATTTTTATAATGGAAGGAAAATAAAGTACCAAAACCAAACCAACATTATATAAAAAAATTAGGGTTATTATGTATTTTATCACACTCAGTCATTTTACACACCAAAATACATTTTTCTAGTAGTATTTGATATGATTTGGGTAATTATTCATTTTAGTGCTTTTCCTCCTTTCTGAACCAAAACATATTTTCCTGGTGTTTTGTGGTGTGATTTGCTCAAATCTGAACTTCGTTTCTTTGGGAAATGAGCCATTTTTGAGAAATTTTAAAATTGAAAATTTCTCAAAAACGGCTCATTTCCTAAAGAAACGAAGTTCAGATTTGAGCAAATCACACCAAAAAACATCAGAAAAATGTGTTTTGGTTCAGACCAGACCTAACCTAAACAGACCTAACCTAAACAGACCTAACCTAAACAGACCTAACCTAAACAGACCTAACCTAAACAGACCTAACCTAAACAGACCTAACCTAAACAGACCTAACCTAAACAGACCTAACCTAAACAGACCTAACCTAAACAGACCTAACCTAAACAGACCTAACCTAAACAGACCTAACCTAAACAGACCTAACCTAAACAGACCTAACCTAAACAGACCTAACCTAAACAGACCTAACCTAAACAGACCTAACCTAAACAGACCTAACCTAAACAGACCTAACCTAAACAGACCTAACCTAAACAGACCTAACCTAAACAGACCTAACCTAAACAGACCTAACCTAAACAGACCTAACCTAAACAGACCTAACCTAAACAGACCTAACCTAAACAGACCTAACCTAAACAGACCTAACCTAAACAGACCTAACCTAAACAGACCTAACCTAAACAGACCTAACCTAAACAGACCTAACCTAAACAGACCTAACCTAAACAGACCTAACCTAAACAAACTGATTGGGTTTTGTTGCCAGACCGTAATATCCAGCTTTTCACGTCTTTCCAACAACGCTCAATATTTTTAATGTGAACGGTGTCTTCCACGAACCGCTGTGAATGGTTGACTGTCCGGTGAATGTAGCCTAGATTTCCAAGTTGAGAATACGCACGCCACTCGTCGGAATAGATTGTAGTCCCAGGCCTAATATGTTGCTGGATCAGGCAAACAAGAGTTGTTGCGTCTCTCTGAGGAACCGCAAACAACAGTAGTTTTTTGGAACTACGTTCCAAGGTACCAAAAACCCAGGCAATCACAACCTCCGCAAACCAAAATGAAAACCAGACTGAAAAAGCATTCTTAAATGAGTATGCATTATGAGAGATTCAAAATGTATGTTCTGATTGGTCGGATAAGGTCACGTGAAACAAAAACGATTTTTAATTGGTTGTTTTGACCTATGTTTCCTAATTTTGCCACGAGATGTCTCCCCATAAAACTGGAGAGGGCGACGTTCGTTAAAATTTTAACAGCGTTAAAAGCTAAATACTCGGTCAATGGCCTATAATAGCTGCTTTTTACGTCAATTTAAAAAAAAAAAAAAAAATTTCATAAAAAATAATTATTACATTTCCTTGATTTTTATCAGTTTCCCTGAGGTTTCAAGGTGTCCTGAATATGAATTTATATGTTAAATTGTCATAGAATGTCTCCTTCTATCGAAAACGAACAAAGCATTAAAACGAATATTAACCGTGATTTGTTCAAATATGACCTCCATTTCCGTCGGAAATGAGATCCAACAAAGTTATAGTACTTTGAAGTTTGGCTCATTTTCAAGGGAAATGGAAGTCAAAATCTAAGCAAAACACATCAAATATTACTAGAAAAATGTATTTTGGTATTAATTAACCTAACCTAACCTAACCTAACCTAACCTAACCTAACCTTACCTAACCTAACCTTACCTAACCTAACCTAACCTAACCTTACCTAACCTAACCGTGGCTAAACGAGCCTAACCCTGGCTAAACGAGCCTAACCCTGGCTAAACGAGCCTAACCCTGGCTAAACGAGCCTAACCCTGGCTAAACGAGCTCTCGTCTGTATCCAACACCTAATCCATAATAAGGTAATACTCTAGGCTCGTTTAGCCAGGGTTAGGCTCATTTAGCCAGGATTAGGCTCGTTTAGCCACGGTTAGGTAAGGTAAGGTAAGGTAAGGTTAATTAATACCAAAATACATTTTTCTAGTAATATTTGATGTGTTTTGCTTAGATTTTGACTTCCATTTCCCTTGAAAATGAGCCAAACTTCAAAGTACTATAACTTTGTTGGATCTCATTTCCGACAGAAATGGAGGTCATATTTGAACAAATCACATCAAATACTACTAGAAAAATGTATTTTGGTGTGTAAAATGACTGTGATAAAATACATAATAACCAAAATTAGTGTTGGGAGGATAATGCAAAAGAACCAAAAATACTCTAGGGCCTTAAAAGTTAGATTTTGTGGTGATAAGGCTTATAACATGTAAAGTATGGTCCTATTAACTGAGGTTCCGCTATCCGAGATGCTTTTTTGGAACCAATTCATCTCGAATAGCGGGGCTCCACTGTACACTTTTCCATTCTTAGACCCTTCTTTAAAACTTACACCAGGGTGGAAAAACTGTCCTAGAATGCTATGCTAGATCTCAGTGCAGAATCAAGACGCCCAACAAATTTTTTGAATGGTCATATAAATCCGAGCTAAATATGTATGACGTATCCAACCAGTCTCGTAACTCTATGCAAATGCTCGGCACCAAGACTATATTTTAGGCTTACATAAAATACTTTGACACGCGAAAAATAACAGCAACGAAAGAAAGTCATAGGCCTAATCCTGCTCATCTCTAAAATTTTAGAGAAGAAACGAAATTTTATGTGCATGTTTGAAAAAGCCCAATTTGGCAACACTGTAAAGAAGACCTCCGACATTTCATCACATCACCAATTCAGATGGGCTACAGCGTAACCAGTGATGGGCACCGTTACATTAAATTGGGCGGCGTTACTGTTACTCGTCGAAAATGTACTCGGTGTTCCCGTTACATCGTTACTTTTGAAAATCCTTAAAGCGTTACCGTTATTCGATACATGTAACTAGTTACACTTGATATTCCACTGTCTGGCATTCACGCTGCTACTGAATGATATTTTATGGCCCTACTGGTTGGCAACACGGTGCGAGCATGCGTATGGAACTAATTCAGTCGTTGTTAAAAATAAAATTTATTAAACAGCAAATGAATGTCGGTTATTGTCATCGATATGATTACGATTTTGTTATAATTTATGGTACATATAAACAGAACATCGATCACAAGCTCAACATTTTTTATGATTATGAAGCCGAACACGTCAGCACAAAGCACTATAATATTATTACGTCTTTACAGTTGGGCACTGAGCGTACGCGACGAAGATACACGTTTTGATTTAAAAATTCGTTTTGATCGAAAGTTTTTGACATAATTTCCGTGTGTACCAACTTTTTCTTGGGTTTATAAGCTTTATACATGTAACGAGTAACGAAAAAATCCGTTACATTAATAAAAAATTTGCAAAGCGTTACCGTTACATTGATACATTTGAAAATCTTTCAGGCGTTATCGTTACTCGTTACTTTTGTAACATTCTTACGTAACGTCGTTACATGTAACGCGTTACTGCCCATCTCTGAGTGTAACAGTGTTGTATACAGATGGTCTAGTAAGTGTAAAAGAGTTCAGCACACTTTTGAAAGGTCTGGGAAAGATAATGACATACAAACAAACAAACGAACAAACACTTTATTTCAGACTCAGCCGGTACCAACATTATACAAGTGTTCCATAGAAGATTAAGAGATAGTTGTCTCGAGCACTAAGTAGGCCAGTGAATCACTGTGTATAATGAACATACAATTGCCTACGCCAATGCTTCCAGATTTGAGATTTATAAAATATATCGGAGACCAGTCCACTAACCATGGCTTCTATTAATTATCTCACTGACTGACTCACCAAGCCTAGTGATAAATCTAAATGTAAAATTGCGAATGACACTGACACAATTAGGCACCTTATTGACTACAAACAGCATCCTGGCACTAGAAGGAGCACCATTTATAAATCTTGGAGTTCGTAATAAACTCCTAAAAATATTATTATATGCAACATTGTAATGAGTCTTTACTAATTATTGTTTTCTGTGTAACAAGTCTTTACTAATTATTGTTTTCTGTGTTTCAGATCTATGTTATGTTTATGTTGAATAAAGCCTCAAATTGGCCTTTACTTTATCTTTAGCCCGCTAACAAACGCGGCACCACAATTTATTCAACATTTCAATCAGCCATTCAGTCGGCCTTTCAGATACAGCAAGCAAATATTCATCCAGTAATCTTACTATATCATGGAGAAGGTGATTCGCCCGGATAAATTTATTACTTCTCCGAATTCTCCCCAAGCTGGGAAACTATGGAAATTATGGTCGCGCGGATTCAAATATTTCTTGAGTACTATCGCCGAACACAACCCCAATAAATTGGAGGTTCTATTCATACATATCGGCCCCGATGTCGCTGATATCATTCAAGACTGCTCTACTTATGAGATGCCATGGCAGCCTTAGAGGCCACCTACGTCAAGAAGCCAAACGAGGTATGCGCTCGCCACCTGTTGTCCACCCGTCACCAAAAGCCCGAGGAAACCCTCGATGAGTACTTGCAAATTCTTCAACAACTAGCCAATGACTGCAACTTCAAATCGGTTTCCGCCGACGAAAACAGGAGTTCATCTGTGAGAGACGCTTTCATCCGAGGAATTAGAGATAGCGCCATCCGCACCCGCTTACTCGAAAATGACACACTCTCACTGGAAAAGGCTATCGTCCAGGCTCGAACATTAGATCAGGCCCAGAAAAACTCAGAATCGTTACCTCACTCATTACGGTGCTGTTGCAGCCACTGGCTCTCGCCACGAACCGTCGCCGACTACTGACTCTGCCCGGCCTGCCTGCGTCCAAGGAGACGATCTCCCAAACTCTTCAGCCGCTACGAATTTCGACAACAAAGCCGCTCTGTGCTTCTTCTGCGGGTCTCGACGCCACCCACGAAGCAGGTGTCCGGCAAAGGATTCTATCTGTGCGAAATGTGAAAAGACCGGCCACTGGGCCAAAGTCTGCCGCTCAAGTACTTCCTCGGCACGTCAAAAACAGGATAAAACCACAGCGTCTCATTCAGCCGCAGCATTAGCGACCATTAGTACCACTCTATCGTGTAGCTCCTCCATGCCTACCAACTCAACAGTCGATATCCTCGTCAACGGCCGTTCGTGTCTCGCCTTGTTGGATACTGGCAGCTCGGACAACTTCATTCGTGAGGATCTAGCCAAACACTTAGAGCTGCCCATTCTTCCGCACTCGGGCGTCGTATCAATGGCTTCGCCTAATCTATCCGCAGCCATCTCAGGTCGATGTACAGTGAAGGTTACGATGGGAGACCGCGACTACGAAAAGCTCGAACTATCCGTCTTGTCGGATCTGTGCGCTGACATAATACTCGGTACCCCATTCTTAATCAGACACAAGGAATTGAACATCAATTTCGGAGGTCCGGAGCCAGCACTCCATATATGCGGCCTTACTCGATCAAGAATTTCAGCCCCACCACTATTCGGCAACTTAACTGCCGATTGTCGTCCCATCGCCACGAAGTCCAGACGATTTTGCTCTGAGGACAAAATTTTCATTGGGAAAGAAATCGAAAAGCTACTCAGGGATGAGATAATTGAACCCAGTAACTCACCCTGGCGTGCTCAAGTAGTCATCACATCTACCGAAACAAAAAAAAAACGCATGGTAATCGATTTCTCTCAAACCGTCAACCGATTTACCATGCTAGATGCATATCCTCTTCCGCGAATCGATGATATAGCCAACAAAGTCTCACAACACAAATACTACAGCGTAATTGATCTGTCAAGCGCATACTACCAGGTAGAAATCGATCCGTCTGAACGACCTTTCACAGCATTCGAGGCTGACGGAAATCTATACCAATTCAGAAGGATCCCTATGGGAGTAACTAACGGAGCCGCGGCCTTCCAGCGCGTCATGAACGAATTCATATCCTCGAACAACTTATCATCAACATACGCCTACCTCGACGATCTCACCATCTGCGGAACCACTTGGGAAGAGCACGATGAGAACCTTCGACATTTCTGGGAAGCCGCTAAACGAGTAAATCTGAGTCTAAACAAGGAAAAATGCAAGCTTTCGATGACATCAGTGCACCTGCTCGGATATTCTATCTCTCATGGCGTATTGCGGCCCGATCCCGAACGCCTCCGGCCACTACAAGAACTTCAAACTCCTCGCAACAAGTCGTCTCTACAACGCGTAATCGGACTATTCGCATACTATGCTAAATGGATTCAGAACTATTCCCTCAAGATCAAACCTCTGCTCAACGTTTCATCATTCCCATTAACTCGCGAGGAAGTATCAACGATCCAAACACTCAAAGATGATATCTCGAAAGCTGTCGTCGGTTCAATCGATGAAGAACTGCCGTTCACTGTGGAGACGGACGCTTCCTCTTCAGCAATCGGAGCCACCCTCACCCAGAACGGCCGCCCGGTGGCGTTCTTTTCTCGCGCTCTGAATAACACAGAACGTCGCCATCACATCGTTGAAAAGGAGGCATACGCTGTAATCGAATCCATTCGCAAGTGGAAGCACTTCTTAGCTTATCGACACTTTACTGTCGTCACCGACCAGCGGAGCGTATCTTTCATGTTCGATGGAAAAGCTACTGGTCGTATTAAGAACGATAAGATTCTCCGTTGGCGTGTAGAACTAGCCGGCTACTCATTCACAATAAAATACAGACCGGGCCCCGAGAACCGAGCCGCAGACGCATTGTCGCGATCCTTTTGCGCTGCTACTCCAAGAATATCCCTCGCCCAGCTGCATGTTAATCTGATACACCCAGGAGTCCGCCGAATGACTCATTTTGTGAGAGCTAGGAACCTACCATTCTCAGTGGATGACATCAAACGAGTTACGTCGGAATGCCAAACATGCGCTAAATGTAAGCCACAGTACTATAAACCAGAAGTTAGTCACTTAATACGGGCCATGTCCCCGTTTGACCGACTTAACATCGACTTTAAAGGCCCGCTTCCGAGCGCAACTTCGCGACCTTACATCCTAACAGTAATCGACGAGTATTCACGCTTTCCTTTTGCCTTCCCGTGCCGTGATACGAACACGTCAACCGTTATCGCCCGTCTCACCGAGTTATTTTCTACCTTCGGAACTCCCTCTTACATCCACACAGATCGAGGGACATCGTTTATGTCTTCGGAACTAAAACTGTTCCTAACTAAACATGGTATCGCGACTAGTCGCACAACGCCGTATCACCCCCAAGGAAACGGGCAATGCGAACGTTACAATGGAATCATCATGAACACCATCAAACTAGCCATAGAAGATCGCGGGTTGCCGATGTCGCAATGGGAGTCCGTCCTACCAGACGCGCTGCACTCGATTAGATCGCTGCTGTGTACGGCCACGAACGAAACTCCTCACGAGCGTCTATTCACGCACCCGCGGCGTACTTCTACCGGTTCTGCACTACCGACGTGGCTGTCTTCTCCGGGAACTGTACTCCTTCGCCAATTCATTCGCCGATCCAAGAACGACCCCTCGTCGAGGAAGTTGAGTTAATTGAGGCAAACCCCAACTACGCGTTTATACGGCATCCGAATGGGAGAGAAGATACCGTATCCATCAGGGACCTGGCACCGGCGGGACGTAGCAATACGGATGACACGAATCACTATGAACCCCCGTACCCAGTCCGCCAATCAATTCCACCCCGCTAACGGACGACTCAGAACCCGCTGAGATCCGCCGACACACGGTCCCAACAGCTCCCGTCGAAGCGACTCCAGTCGAAGTCGAGAGAGGCCCACCTGTGTCAGTAACCTCCGAGACGAGTCCCCCTCTGAGAAGAAGCACTCGAATCAGATACCCAGCTCAACGCCTAAACTTGTAGACTCTTCTTTCTTCCAAAATATCTTGAACTTGTCGTTTTGTTTCTTACCGTGCAATGTATCACGTATTATAAAAGAAGAGAGGAATGTAATGAGTCTTTACTAATTATTGTTTTCTGTGTAACAAGTCTTTACTAATTATTGTTTTCTGTGTAACAAGTCTTTACTAATTATTGTTTTCTGTGTTTCAGATCTATGCTATGTTTATGTTGAATAAAGCCTCAAATTGGCCTTTACTTTATCTTTAGCCCGCTAACAAACGCGGCACCACAAACATATAATTTTCTCAAATTATACATCCTGTAGTTCCACTACAAATGAGCTGTATACATTGGAGTACAAAAAGTTTTGAACAAAATCAACTTGATATCGAATGTAGTCAATGTACACATATGAAATTTTCTAACTAAAGTATTTCCCTGAGCATATAATTGTCTACATTGCCATAGAATATCACAGTCACCTGAAAGACTATTAGTTAGTATGTGGCCAAGATACTTAGTCTGAATTACTTCTGACAGCACCATACCATTCAATTGAAATTCAGAAAATTTTATATATGATAGTTGTTGGCCTTGGTCCTCATAATCATACCATGACGTTTAGTAGGATTATATTTTATGTCGTTATCCTTCCCATACTGTTAGAAAATCTAGAAGAGGAAGAGCCATTGTTGTCCCAAGGTGATATGATGACTAAGCTGATTGATGCAGCATTGTTTGTCTATATTAAGTTAGGATGTGTATATATATATCCATCTCATAATTGTAAGGTTAGTGAAAAATTCACTTAATTTAGAGCTAGCATTTATGGGCTCTTGTGGCATTATTGTTTGGGCACTCTTGTGGCATTATTTTTTAGGGGGGAGGGGCACTGGCGCGTCCTTTCTACTCGTTTGTTGAATGCGGCACTTACAGGGCCTGGTCTTATAGAGAGCTCTCTTGCAATTCAGTTTGGTTGTTTAGATACAAGATTGTTGCATCGTGCAATGGTGCAGGTTTGTTGTTGTTGCAAGGTTTAGAAAGAAGACTATAAATAGTGCCCATTTTGTTTTTTTCTTAATTTTATGCAACTGAGACCTAAAGAAGGTTCACATCGAGTCAGCAACCCTGAGGTAGGACTAGTGGCGTACTAAGGGGGTGCGAGGGAGGCCGTCCGCCCCGGGTGACAGCCAGAAGGGGGGTGCCATCGGGAGAGTTGAAATACCAGTGCAAGTTTTCAAACCAAATAAAAAATTCGCCAAAGTAATGAAGATGTGTGAAGTGATCAGATACGTCCATATTGGATGTGACAAAGTTGAAGTAAAGGAATCATTCTTGGGCTTCTTCACTATTGCGGAAAGACTGCTGTTGAGCTCACAGGGGATATCCTGAGACATCTGGAGAGAGATGAACTGGACATAAACCTGTGCCGTGGTCAAGGATATGACAACGCTGCAACTATGGCTGGGATTCATGGTGGTGTTCAGTCAAAGATCAGAGAGATTAATCCCAAGGCTTTGTTTGTGCCTTGTGCAAATCATTCTCTGAACCTTTGCGGAGTGCATTCATTTGGAACGGTAGGTCATCATCAGCAACAGCGTCTTGGCTACTAGCGGAGATGTCGTCTGCCAGGAGCATCTTTTCAGGTTGGCGGTCGCCGGTGGGGTGGCGGGACGTAGCATCAGCAGCGCGATGCCTCGCACCAGGTACATGGATCATACGAAATCTGTAGCGGAGAGTCTTCTCCTTCAGATTTCTCAGTCGAGCATTCGGTAAGTCTTCCAGCGACCTGTCGCCAAACACCTTCAGCAGCGGTTTGTGGTCAACCGCGATGATGAGGTCATCGCAGCCGAGGACGAAGTACCTGGCCTTGTCCAGTGCGTCAGCGACTGCCAGAGCCTCCCCCTCGATCGGCGCGTAGCGCGACTCGGCGGGGTGGGTGAAGCGATTGCCAACGAGGGTGACCATCCACCCAGTGCGGCAGCAAAAGGGTTCAGCACCAGGACATTCACAGTGCTTCTGGGATAGCCAGAATCCGATCCCTGACTTCGATCAATCGGTCACAAGACAGGTCGGCTTTGTTTTGTCAAATATACTTACACCCTCCTCGATCTCACTGATGATCACCACCTTCGACTCTTCAAACAGATTGTTCACTTGATCACCCCATCAGAAGGGCGTGCCGGGCTTCAAGAGTTGGCGAAAAGGTATCATTCTCTTTGCCATAGCGAAGGCATACGCCACCTGGTTAATTAGCCCAAACCATGAGCGAATGTCGGTTATGTTATTTGGTGTAGGAAAGTCACGGATGGCCTGCAGATACTTCTCGCAGGATCGTACTTTGTCGAGTGTGATTTCAAAGCCAGCAAACTCCACAGTGTCTTGTCCAAATACAAACTTCTCAGGGTTCAGCGTGATGTCGTGTCTACCACAGATGTCAAGCCAGTTGACTGCTTGGAAGAAACTTTGTCTCAGGTCGTCCGACCAGAGCAGCGTATCGTCGATACACTTGGTTTTGTTTGGAACGTCAGATACTATTTCGTCGTAACGTCTCGAATAGCCATCACCACAGACGATATAGCCCTGGGGCGCCGTGCGGTACCGGTACCTGCACCAGTGCCCCATGGAGTGATGAAGGTAGTCAGGTGACGGTCTTCCTCGCGGAGGGGTACGCTGTGGTATCCGTTCCAGGTATCGAACACGGTCTTCTTCTTGCCATAGGGCACCGACCGTGCCTGGTGGAACGGTGACTGAGTATGGTGTGTCTCGCGGGTGGCATGTATGTTCAGGGGCTGAAAGTCGACCGTGCGGCGTGGCTTCCCGTTCTTCTTGGCGCACACCACCATCCGGTGACACCATGTCACCGGTTCGCCGACCGGCACTGGCTCGATTACGCCCAATTTCACGTCTTGGTCGAGTCCACACTTGACGTCATCCTGCCAGTGAAGAGGGGGGGGGGTACCGGAGTGTGATATGCCACCAGGTCAGCTAGAGGGTCCACCATAAGTTTCAATGGAGGGCCCTCCATCATTGGCAACGGCTGATGCGCACACGTGTTAAATGTGCTTGACTTGTAGTATTCGACCAAGTACTGCTGCAGTCTGTCGCGGTTCTTCTCAGTCGCCAGGAACGGTAGTTGTGATGGCGGCCGGGTCGGTGTTTGACGTATCGGGCAGTCGCATGGGCTGGTCTGACCGCTCTCGCTGCTGATAGCACTATCTCTCGCCGGCACCTCATCGCTCGCGGTGTTGGCTGCCGAGGTTGCCTCGAGTCGATGCGAAGACGTCTCACCGATCATCGGGAAGTTGTCGGTGATCATGCCGAGCGCGATGCATGCCTCCTTGCTGAGGAACAGCTTGTCGGAGTTGTCCGTGACATAGGTGAGTTGACGAGTTGTTACCACTTTACCGGTTTTGTCCTTTCCAGAGAGTCGCAGGATGACGGCGCCGAGTATTTTGATGCATCCGTTGTTGGCGGCGTGCATTCTCATCGTGACGGGGATAAGGTCGGCTTGTTTGAGGCCTATGCGGTGGATGACTTTGATGCCTGCCAGACAGCTCTGGCAGCCGGTGTCAGCCATCGCACCGAGTGTAGCAATCTTGGGCGCGGCCTTTAGCTCGAATCCGAATGCAGCGTAATCTTCATCGACGGCTGTCACTGTGAGGTTTATGAATGGCTGAGGTTTGGAGGCTTACTTAACCCATGTGTCGGAAAGGCGATGATAAAGATGATGGTCAAGGGCGATGACTCTCCTGATTCGGCGTCGGTCAGTTGTGGCAATCGAGCAGAGGGCCTCGAATACAGCACCTTCTTCGCATATTGCATGTGAATTCGGTACTATCTCGACTCTTGATGGTTTGTGCTTGCTCCTACACTGCTTCAAAGTGGTTCTCACGATTGCAGTGGCTGCGTGTGTGGCCATAGGCTGGGCAGTCTTTCTTTCGGACCCTGCCTGGGGCACTTTTGCCGTGCCCTTTCCTGCCGCAATATGAGCACACCTCATGGTTGCCGACTGTCATCTCCTTCAGAGCGTCCTTCTTGTTCCGTCTGTAGGCGCTGTTAGCGGCCTCGACGCTCTGAGAGTCGAAGAGACGTGATGCTGAGCGCTTGCCGGATTCTTTGGCCTCGACGAACTGGAAGACCTGCTCTAATGTCATGTTCTGGTTCGTGTTGCCGAGTAGGTCCAGTTGAATCTCGGGGTCCTCAATGCCGCGGGTCAGGACGTCGCGCAAGATGGCCTCCGTGTAGTTCACATCCGCATCGCAGCTCGAGCATTTGGTGATGTACTTGCATACCCCTGCCTGGTCACGGAGTCGGGCGCCGAATGAACGCACGGTTTCGTCACGGTCCTGGCGCATGTTGTACAGCGCCACTCTAGCAACCATAGTGCTCTCTTCTCTGACTGCACGTTTCTTTATGGCTGCGAGCACCTCATTTTCACTTCTCCCTGTCAGACTACCACCGGCTGATCGTGTGAGGTCTTTGCGAAGGGGTTCATCGCAGCACTCCAGTAGCTGCACCACTTTGTCACGACCCGTGAATTTGGTGGCATCCACATAGTCCATCCATCGCGATGTGAAGTAGGACCATTCCTCGGTCGTACCGGCTGAAGATATTGTTGGTCTCTTCACCTTCTCCATTTGGGCCGTGGCGCCGGCAGCGGACACGGAATGGACAGTGCAGTGGGCTGTGAAGAGTACTGCGATGAACCCCTTCGCAAAGACCTCACACAATCAGCCGGTGGTAGTCTGACAATGGCGTCGTTGTGTGCGGGGGTCTCACATGCGCACCCCTCAATTGGACATTTCACCACGGGCATGTTGACCTGTTGAGATTCACTATTGTTTTGTATAAAGTTCCATCATAAATAAGATTCCACTTTTTGTTATTACGTTTATTGACCAATATCCATAACGCTAAACAATGATGAAACTCTGAAACATACAAACAAAACATAAACACATACATGAAAAATAAAGGCATCAACATGAAGACACTAATCAATAATAATGAATATTCTCTAATGATGAAATAGAAAATAACATAATTTACTTTGAGGAGATTATTGATGACATAATTAAAGCGTGCCACAGAGCAAAAGAGTTTAGCAGTTCAGTAGAGTTAGAGACCAGGTCTAATAATGAAACACAGCCCTCAACAAACAGTGTTTATGAAGTTAAGGTTAACAGATCTGCAGTTCAATTACCGAGGCTTGTCCAACAAAAACAGAGGGCTAATGCCAGGTTCAAGTATGCATTCAGGTATATAAAAAAATCATGAGGATGAGTTGAGCACGAATGCTCTGGCTAGAAAGCTTGCCAGTAAGAATCCAAGAAACTTTTGGGACGAATTGAAAACAATGAATAATAGTGCAATGTCTCTCCTTGCTAATATTGAAAGTGTAACTGGAACTGAGAATATAGTCATATTATGGAAGGAACACTACAGTGACTGTAGCGGATCCAGGGGGGGTTCGGGGGTTCGATCGAACCCCCCTAAACTAGAACCACTCTAAACCAGAAAGCCCCGTTCCCAAAGCTAACTGACTGAACATACAAGTTATTTTACAAACAACACTAAAAGCATGTAATATACCCTTTTTTTCATTTGTTTCAGATTGTTAGTCGACCCTGTGTCCTACTTTAATACTAAAAAATCTAAAAAGCAATATTCATTCAAAGAATTTATTCAATAGAATTTTCGGTTTACAATGTCAAGAAGTGTTAAACAGCAATCAAGAATTGATCGATTTTTTGGTCCATCAAGTTTGGTCCATCCCACGTCAGTGGCAAGGTTAGTAACTGTATTGTAAACTAAAACAATGACTTTAAAAACTACTTACAACAGGCACATGCATTTCTTGCAATCAGATTGGATTCCTTCAAAACTTCAAAACCCGAACCCCTCCAGACCTACCTGTATGACATATAACATTTACTCAATCATAACTACGGGTATTGACTTCACTGGAGTGGTGAATCCAAGATTTGAAGACCAACTGGATTCAGAGGAATACAAAATATATAAATATACTCATATATATACTGTTGTGATAACTTGGGGTTAGTAACCCCGCCAAGTTACTAGGTTTCGAAACAACAACAACGGCACTTACCGGTGCTTTGATTTAGATCTTCTTGCTTACATTCTAACACTTTAGCAACATCACCAAATTAAACTTGGTACCAACGATTTAGTCAGCTATGAATAACCATGTTGTTAGTCCAGCCATAACAAACGAACAGACCGCGTTCCGTTGTTTATCCTTTTGTGTTGCCATTCAGCTTTCTTTTAGTGACTTTTAGACTATATATATATATATATATATATATATATATATACACCAACACACGTCACCTCACTCCTCCCATACAAGTTTAGTCTGTCAAGGGGTTGAGAGACCCTAGACGACCTGTGGAGCGGGATTGATGTAGTAGGAATAGGTGCAACCTGCATAAGCGGGCGAATTGAACCATTGCCAGAGGATCGGTTCTCTCTTCAGGAAGACTCCGGTCATCCTGCAATTTACGTTCCCATATCTGGTCCTGATGGCGTTTAATAGAACGACCATCTTCTAGTTGGTACTTGAAGGAAACAGGGCCCGTTCTCTCCTGCACAGTTGCAGGAACCCATTTTGGTCCAGCCCCATAGTTGCGAACCATAACTGGATCATTAGGTTGCGCTTCTATAACTCTCCTTCTTTGTGTGTCATGGTACAACTTCTGTTTTTCCTGATGGCGTAAAACTCGTTGTTGTAACGTTTCATTTGGACGTAACAGATCGAAAACTGAACGAATTCACCGGCCAATCATACGTTTAGAAGGAGACACCCCCGTCTTTGTGCGAGGTGTTAGTCGATATTTAAACAAAAATTTATCCAACACCACTTGCATTTCCTCCTCATGAGAATGACGCAAGGCCGACTTGAAAGTACGGACCATGTTTTCCGCGAGACCGTTAGTAGACGGGTGAAAAACACTAGATCGGACATGTCTAATGCCATTTAGGTGGACAAAAGAACGAAATTCCACACTGGTAAAACAAGTACCATTGTCGGAAACCAGAACTACAGGTAAACAACATTGAGCGAAACACGAACGGAGTAAGCGAATAGTAACATCCGAAGTCATGGAAGTAGTTGGAAAAATTTCCACCCACTTAGAGTAGGCGTCCACAATGACTACGAAATAGGTATTATTTATGAGAGCTGCAGGGCCGTTTCCTGGCATAAGCAGACTAAGCGGCCGCTTAGGGCGCCGCTGCTACTAGGGGGCCCCTAGACAGGCTCCCAGGTCATAGCTCAGTGGGCAAGAATAGGAATATAGCTGAAGTTATTATTAATATTATTGTTGTTATTATTATTATTAATAACTTCAGCTATATTCCTAATATTATTGTTGTTATTATTATTAAACCAGCCACTGGGGGTGCAAGCCAGCACAACTCAGTGCCGGTCCCAAGCCCGGATAAATGGTGAGGGTTGGCGTCAGGAAGGGCATCCGGCCGTGAAAGATTTTGCCAAAACCAAGAATGATGAGCCAAATTCATATAGCCTCGGAAAATGCCAGGGCGTACCCCGTATGCGATGCGCAGGGGCCTCGCCTGACCCCCGCGAGAAATGGACGAGGGCTGCCGAGTCGAGGACGGGCTCGGGTAAAGAAGCTAGTCCGAGTGGTTAGAGTTGGGACGTTGAATGTAGGCTCTATGACTGGGAGAGGAAGGGAGGTGGCGGATTTGATGGAGAGACGGTGTGTGGGAGTATTGTGTGTGCAGGAGACGAGGTGGAGAGGAAATAAAGCAAGGGAGCTGGGAGGGGGATATAAGTTGCTTTCAAAGGTGGGCAGTTGCGCCGCAAAAAGTTGCGGCGCAACTTGCGGCGCAACATTTTTGGTTGCGCTTGCGCTTGCGGCGCAACTTTTTGAAAAGGGTTGCGCTTGCGCGTGCGGCGCAACTATTTCAGCAGAGTTGCGGTTGCGGTTGCGGCGCTACAAAAATTGTTGCGCGTGCCCACCACTGCAGATATACGTTAAATGCAAAGGTGGCAGTTGCGCCGCAAAAAGTTGCGGCGCAACTTGCGGCGCAACATTTTTGGTTGCGCTTGCGCTTGCGGCGCAACTTTTTGAAAAGGGTTGCGCTTGCGCGTGCGGCGCAACTATTTCAGCAGAGTTGCGGTTGCGGTTGCGGCGCTACAAAAATTGTTGCGCGTGCCCACCACTGGTTGCTTTATAGTGGAACGAATGAACAGGGTAGAAACGGTGTTGGTATAGTGCTGTCAGAAGTGCTGAAGGATAGCCTGGTGAGTGTGAGTAGAAGGAGCGATAGAGTTATGAGTGTTAAGCTGGGCCTTGACGAGATGACGGTGAACATCGTGAGTGCGTATGCCCCCCAAGCTGGCTGTGAAGGTGTAGAAAAGGAAGTGTTTTGGAATCAGTTGGATCAAGAACTTGGTGCGATACCAGAGGGGGAAAAAGTGATCTTGGGTGGAGACCTGAATGGCCATGTGGAAAGAAGTAGAGAGGTGATTGAGAGGGTGCATGGTGGTTGGGGCGTGGGAGAGAGAAATGAAGAAGGGGAAAGTGTGGTGGATTTCGCGATGGCGTTTGATCTAGCGATAGTCAACACCTTCTTCCAGAAAAAGATAACCAGTTTGTGACCTATAGGAGCGGAGGAAGAGAAAGCCAGATAGACTTTCTAATGTGCAGGAGATCCCATTTGGAAGAAGTTAAGAACTGCAAAGTCATAAACGGGGAAAGCGTGGCGGCGCAACATGGAATCCTGGTGATGGATTGGTCGTTTAAGAGTGGTAGGAAAAGAAGGCAAGAACAGGTGACACCTAGGATAAAGTGGTGGGGACTGAAGAAAGAAGACCAGAAAAGGAAATTTGAGGAGAAGGTTTTGGAAGAAGTAAGGTCGTTGGAGAGTGTACAAGAATGGTGGGAGGAGAACAGCCGGGTGATATTGAGAGTTGGTGAGGAAGTACTGGGCAAAATATCAGGTAGAAGACCCCCTGAAGATAAAGAGACGTGGTGGTGGAATGAAGAGGTTCAGGAGGTGATTAAAAGGAAGAAAGATGCTAAAAAGAAGTGGGACACATCTGGTAGACAAGAGGATAGAGAAAGCTATAGGCAGGCGAAAAAGGAGGCGAAGAAGGGAGTGGCAAGAGCCAAGGCGCAGGCGATGGATGAAGTATATAAAGAGTTGGAGACACCGGCGGGAGAGAGAAAGATCCTTAGAATAGCGAAGGCTAGGGATAAGGCGAGTAAAGATTTTACTCAAATTAAACAGGTAAAGGATGGGCAGGGAGTGGTCTTAAAGGATCAGGATAAAATCATGGATAGATGGAAGAGTTATTTTGAACATCTGTTAAATGAGGAAAACCCAAGGGTTATTTTTGAAGATGGTGTCCCAAATCAAGGGTTAACTTCAGGAGTGAGTAGGGAGGAGGTGAAGGTGGCGTTGAAAGGAATGAAGAAGGGGAAGGCATTGGGACCGGATGGGATACCAGTGGAGGCGTGGAATTGTTTGGGAGATGAGGGCATAGATCTATTGTGGGATCTGATGCAGAAGATATATGAACAAGAGGAAATGCCGGAGGAGTGGGGGGATAGTACACTCGTACCTATCTACAAAGAGAAGGGGGACATCCAGGATTGTGGAAATTATAGGGGAATAAAGCTTATGTCACACACGATGAAGGTTTGGGAAAGGATTATAGAGAGAAGGTTAAGAGAAGAGACAACTGTGGGGGAAGAGCAGTTGGGTTTTATGCCAGGTAGGGGAACAACTGATGCGATTTTTGCACTGAGGCAGTTGATGGAGAAACACCGGGAGCGACAAAAGGGACTGCACATGGTTTTCATCGACCTAGAGAAAGCATATGATAGAGTGCCACGCCAGGAGGTTTGGAGGTGTATGAGAGAGAAAGGTGTGCCGGAGAAGTACGTTAGGTTGGTGCAAAGTATGTATGAAGGAGCAAGGACCCAGGTTAGGAGTAGTGTAGGTGTAACGGAATGGTTCCCCGTGAGGGTTGGTCTACATCAGGGATCTTCTTTGAGCCCGTACCTTTTTGTTTTGATTATGGATGTGTTGGCCCAGGGGATAAAAGATCAACCCCCTTGGTGTATGCTCTTTGCAGACGATATTGTTCTGTGCAGCAACAGGAGAGAAGTAGTAGAAAGAAAATTGGAGGAATGGAGGAGGGCTTTTGAAGACAGAGGGTTGAAAATCAGTAGAAAGAAAACGGAGTACCTGAGGTTCTACGAAAATCAAGACTCAGAAATTAGTTTAGAGGGAGCGAGGTTAAAGAGAGTAAGTAAGTTTACGTACTTGGGATCGACAGTGGCTGAGGACGGTGAGCTGGACACAGAAATAAAACACAGAGTGCAATCTGGTTGGAAAAATTGGAAGAAAGTTTCAGGGGTGTTGTGTGACCGAAGATTAGGCGCAAGGGTTAAGGGAAAAGTGTATAAGACTGTGGTAAGACCGGCTATGATGTATGGGGCTGAGTCTTGGGCTATAAAGAAAGATCATGAGAAAAGACTAGATGTAACGGAGATGAGAATGCTGAGATGGATGTGCGGAGTGACAAGGTTGGATAGAGTAAGGAATGAAAGGATAAGGGGCACAACAAAGGTTGGAGAAATCTCGAGGAAGATACAAGAAAGTAGACTGAAATGGTATGGACATGTGATGAGAGGGGACGAAGATTATGTGGGTAAGAGAACGATGAATATGGAGGTGTATGGCAGGAGAAAGAGAGGCAGACCGAAGCGAAGGTGGATGGAGAAGGTGAGGGACGATTTGAGGGAGAAGGGTTTGTCGGAGGAAGAAGCCCAGAACCGGGCTGTGTGGAGGAGGCTGGTCAGAAACGCCGACCCCACATAGAGGCGGGAACGGGCGAAGAGAAAGAAGAAGAAGAGTTATTATTATTATTATTATTATTATTATTGTCGTATTAATTAAAGTTTTTGTATGAGACAAATGTGATAAAACGGAGACAAACGAAACGTTTTGGTCGTTGTGTAAATAACTATTGTGAGATCTTATTTCTATATTATTTAACTTTATTCTTAATATATGCTTATACTTTCCTAAATGCTTAATTTTTCTAGTATTGTAAAACATTATTTCACTAATTTACTAATTATTAAGAGATTTTATAACACTTTAAAACCTAGGATTATTTTCGTTATGTTTTCAAGTTTATTAATTCTTTTCTCATCTTTTTCAGATAATGTGAATTTTGTTGGTTAAAACCTAAATGGTCTGATTATTTGAATGTATTTGATTAACGTTACAATTATAACAATTATTATTATTATTATTATTATTATCATCATCATTATTATTATGATTATTATTATTTAGCAGATTAGTTGTGGTTAACTAGATGTGACTTCGTGCATCTTGGAAATGAAACGACATTATCCATCAGGAGCTGAAAAACGGAAAAAGAAGAAAATAGAGGAGGAGAAGCTTTCCAGTAGCACAGGTGAGATGTGCCACTTGTATATTTTTATGATTACAGTTCAGGCAACTAGGTTACGTAGACCATCAAGCTAGGCAAGTGCTCAGGAATCGTGTAGAGTAAGCTAGTCTCTGTAATATTTATAATATTTCGAAATGTGAAATTTAATGGATTACATCACCTCAAATTCTGTTCACATAGATCAATTATCAAACAAGATAAGAAAGAGTATTTTCGAAAAAATTAACAGAATATGTAATGTTATGTTCTTCTCAGGAGCACTACTGAAATATTTGGAAAAGCCATCCTCAGCAAAGCCTGATAAGCATCATCAGCCAACAACAGGACCATCCTCTATGCAACCTCAAACACCAGTAGAAGTAGAGCATGATGAACCAACAAGTGGCCAATCTTCTGTTCAGCTTCAAACACCACACACAGGCATTTCTACTGAGCACCAAGAACCAAGATCTGCTCCACCGCTTGATCCGTATGACTGGCCAGTTGTCCTGTCAAATGCCTTGAAGACAGATCTGGTGTCTCGAGGATCATTTAAAATCAGTTCAGATTTCACATTTCCTAAAAGAGAGGACGGTAGAAGCGTTCATCACCATTACATGTACAGAACATTAATTAATGGGGAAAAAATAAAGCGAAGCTGGCTGATATACTCTAGAAGGAATGATGCTCTTTACTGCTTCTGCTGCAAGTTGTTTTCAAGGAAGTCGTACAAACGAATTACGGATGGACTTTCAGACTGGATAAACGTTGGTTCGCTTCTGAAAGGCCATGAAAATAGTTCAGAACATGCAGATAACATGGCAACATGGAAGGATCTGGAACTGCGGCTAAAAACTAGGAGGACCATTGACCAAAGTGAAATGTCATTAATGGAGGTAGAGCGAAGACGCTGGCGAGATGTTCTCACACGTCTTGTAAGTATAATCCAATCACTGGCAGAGAGAAACCTTGCTTTCAGGGGATCTTCCTCTACATTGTACAATCGAGACAATGGCAACTTCTTGAAGGAGGTTGAGCTGCTTGCCAAATTTGATCCAGTGATGAAACAACACATCAGCAGAGTCGAAAGTGGCCAATATAGTCATTCAAGTTATCTAGGAAACATCATTCAAAATGAGCTCAATGGGTCCATTAGTGGAAAGATCTTGGATGCCATTGTTGAAGAAATAAAACAAGCTAAATATTACTCACTCATTTTAGACTGCACTCCAGACATAAGCCACCAAGAACAGATGTCGATTATTATCAGAACTGTTAAAATGGGTGAAGTACCAGAAATAAAAGAATACTTCTTGGGCTTTCTTGAGGCTTCAGAAACGACAGGCCTGGGTTTATCAGTTCTGATTCTGAAGAGACTAGATGAACTGAATATTCACTTTGATGACTGCAGAGGACAGTCATATGACAACGGAGCGAACATGAAGGGCAAGAACAAAGGTGTTCAGGCAAGGTTATTAGAGAAGAACTGTCGTGCACTCTATGTTCCATGTGGGTCTCACACTCTGAATCTTGTAGTGGCTGATGCAGCTAAAGCTTCCACAGATGCCATCAGCTTCTTTGGCAACGTACAAAAATTGTACAACCTTTTTGCAGCAGCTACACAGAGATGGACAATCCTAAAGAAGCACGTGAACGTAACACTCAAGTCTTGGAGTGAAATCAGGTGGGAGAGCCGGCTTAAGAGCATTGAGGCTGTGCGATACCAGAGCCACAACATCAGAGAGGCCCTGTTGGAAGTCAGAAACAATACCACAGATGTCATAGCCAGGACTGAAGCACAAGCACTTGCATTGGAGGTAGGGTATGACATTCTTCATGCAGTTAACCATGTGACCAAACTTCTGCAGTCTCCTACAGATCCACAAAAAAGCACTTTGCTTACGAAGCTCCTGACGAACCATTTACAGAAGCCTTAAAGAGGCTGGAAGTGAAATTTTTCAATGTGGTGGTGGATTGTGCCATCGGGTCAATAAATGAGAGATTCAAAACATTAGATGATGTGAGGGACATATTTATGGTTCTCCTAAACTTCACCACAATGAACAAGGAAGACTTGTCCTGCAAGTGTGAAAAGCTCTCTAAGATACAGAGCTCTGCAGCTGACTCTGACATTGATGGAAGAGAACTGGCCCTCGAAATTAAGAACTTGCCGACTTTACCTTCACACAACATGATTGTATTGGAGCTTCTCTCCTTCATTCATCAGAAGCAACTGGAGGAACTATACCCCAATCACTGGGTTGCACTAAGAATTGCCTGCACTCTACCTGTGACAGTAGCGTGCAGGCTAAAAAAAATGCTTACCTCCCCTCAGTGTCAAAAATGCCCACTGGGGCGGTACCATCCAATCCTGGATGGCATCGAGGATTGGAATCACTGGTGTATATATTATATATGAGTATGATTTTCATATGATTCAAAGATTTGCTCTGGGGAACCAAGAATATTATGCTCCAGGGCCCAAAAATCCTTAATACACCACTGGTAGTACACACATATATTCATCAGAATCGATTTACCTCAAAAGGGTTTTTCACAGCGCCAAAAGTTTTGTATGGAATTTGTTTGTTTCTTTTGAGATGTTCTTCACGGGATATTTCGTTGTGACGCTTTCTGTAGTCACTGCTGAAGGTTTTTTGGCACAACAAACATACCAATTTCACACGTTTTGGCTTGGAAGCCATGAATGTGGGAGCAAATTGTGTCCTGCTGGAACGTGCTTTTGTGAAAGTTCTGAAAAAAAATAAAAATTTTAACAGGCTATAACATGTTAATAAACTTATCAGTTAGCATTCTTCAGTATAGTATAAACACTGCAAAATCAGGCACGCTTAATGTTGAGCACTAAAATTCAAATGTTGCATCATACTCTAACTCTTAAATTAAAATAGGCCTGTGAGTGTGTTCTATGCAGTATGCACCCCATACACTCACCATGAACGTCGCCATTCCATCCACTGTCGGACTCGATGATACACTGAGAGGTGGAAGATCAGTGAAAATGTAGAAGTTACCATTACACTGTACGTCACGTACTGACAACTGTACCGTGTACGCGACGCGTTCATGAAGTTCAGTCAGGGAGAAGGTCGAGCTGCCAACTTGCCATATTTATATTAGTTCATCAACCCAGTGTGGCAGACTGGCATTTTTGATGACCCTGCTTGGCCTTTAATGATTACACATTACTACAAAAACCGTACAACACTATGCTATATTATCTGATCACGATGGTTTATGCCAAACTACGGAATACAATGCAGGAATTGAAAATTGTCATTGTCAAAATTTCCGACAAGTAAAAATTAGGGCAGGCAAGTGCCCCTTGCCACCCCTGCCACGACGCCACTGGTTAGGGGTAATGTCTATAGCTTCTAAACTAGTAAATTGGGACTAAGTTGTGTTGTTGTTGCTTAGCCGATCAACCCACCGTGATCGAGCAAGCCGGCAGCACGCAGGTAACCGATCGCCCTCTCCGGAGTGGACCAGAGGTTCAGTGCACTAGTGATGTTGTGTTGTGTTCTATGTTGTGCTAGAGCGGTACAACTTGGCATAATGTGTTCAATTGTGTGTGTGGTGTGTCCTGGCACAGGTGGCAGGTGTCGTCTGTGGAGTTGTCTAGTCTGTGTTTAGTGCTTTGTGGGTTAGGTGTGTGTATGTGTTTTCTGTAGTGTGTGATGTCTGTGGGGCATGGTATGGAATGGAGTATTTGGTTATAATGTCTCTCTGGTGTTACCTTAATGGTGCGAGGTGTTGGTGCATGATTGTACATGTAGTGGCAAGGGTGTTGTGGGTTAGTTGTCGCTGCTGCCATGAATTGTGTTCCCCTCATGTTTAAATGTTCCCTAATTTTCAGTATTTTTGTTTCTGTGTGCAGGTGTTATATTGGTGTTGTTTGAATGCATCCTGTAATGATACGAAGTGCGTTGTTTTGTATTGTCTGTAAGGTGTTTACGTGTGTGTTTGAGATAATGGGTGCCCAGCATGGGCTAGCATAGTTCATAACTGAGCGAATATATTGTTTGTATATGAGTGATGTTGTTTCCTGCTGGTGTCCGAAGTTTGTGCCAGTTAGTATCCTAAGTGTGTTAAGTCTTGACGTACATTTGTTTTTAATGTCCTGAATGTGGTTTGCAAAAGATAATGATGTGTTGTATGTGACCCCAAGTATTTTGGTCCTATGAGTGTGTGGAATGTTGGTGTTATTTAGTGTAAGCTGTGGAGTTATCTGGTGTTCTTTTGTATTGCTTGTTAGCAAGATGATGGTTGATTTTGTGGGCGCTACTTTGAGTCTATTGTGTGTGAGCCCCTCTTGTATACTGTTATGTATGTTTGTAGGTTATTTGTAGCGGTATCGATGTTGTTGTGGGTGGATGTTGGAGTGACGTCATATGCATATGATGATAAGGTAAGCTTGTCATCTATGGGTGTTGGAATGTCATGCACGTATAAGTTGAACAGTGTTGATGAGAGAACAGAGCCTTGAAGGACCCCGTTCGGAAAAGCTTGTTTTTGGATGACTTGCCATTAAATGTGACATGTGAGCAACTTCCTGAAAGATAGTTGCTCAGCCACCTTTTGGTGTTATTTTGCATGTTTGTGTTGAGTATTTTGTTTATGAGAGGGAAGCGTGGGATAGCATCAAATGCTTTACTAATGTCTATTGTTGCTAATAGTGTACGTTGAGCTAGTCGTCTGGAGTTGATGCCATCCATGATGTGCTAGGGCGGGTCGTACTCAAGTGACAACATGAATCTGAAGGAAATCCTACCATCAGGGGTGTCTAAATTATGTGTTTTTACATGGGGAATTCAAATATGAGCTTCTTTTTTGGATAGGATAACTCTAACCTACATCATTTTGTATTTCTAAATTGCCAATTTTACCCTTTTGAACCCCTTTATAATATATTAAAAGATATAAGGTAAATCATTTATATTGACAAGGCCAAATCAACTTTACATATATTTATTAATAGGTGAACTGCATGTATATCACTGGATATAATTACAAAGATCATTCTCCTGACATCTTGAACTTTGCCAGGTTGCACAAATCCTGCTTTGACTCAGACTTGGACATCAGCTTCCTGCTGGTCTCCTGAGCCCTGATCCCTCCATCCCTCTTTTCCTGTGAGAAGTACTTAGCAGAAGCCTCAGTCACTATTTTAACAACCCTCTCAATGCTTTTGTGTGTGGCAAGGCCAGTTGCGCACCTCCATGGGGGTGTTGATGAAGTTTTTCACCTCTGAGGTGCTTAGAGAGCAGGTGAGAGGTGGCTCTGACACACCTTCTGACCAGCTGATCAAGTCACCGATGCTGGAAGCATCACAATTGATGTCAGGTGTCCTTCTGCTCCTAACAGAGGAGTCCCCCAGCTGAGTGTCCGGGTCCCCCTCTCCCTGATGGCCAGGATTCTCTCCACCCCTTCAATCCTCTCCTTCTGATCCTCAGAGCAGAGTAGTGTTTGGAGGATGACTTCACTCTGGGCATACCAAGCAGATCTTCTCACAGTTGGCATCACAATATCCAGCACCTCCTTTCTCTGGGACTTGAGGCAGTCCAGCTGAAAGAGGATGTGCCTAGGCCCTTCGATCCAGGAGTGCTTGACCTTCACGTTGAACCAACATGGGTAATACACTCCAATGATGAATTCCACAATGAATTGCAGAATCTTCAGGTTCTTTCCTTTAAGTCCGTGCTTTGACACCCAGAGCCTGAGAAGTCTGTTCGCTGTGGTGAGCCAGCGGCTGTGGTTTACTGGTCCTATCTCTAACAGAGCCAGCCCTGCAGGAAGTACTCCATCCCTGACTGCACAGACAATTTTATAGCCATAGTATTGATCAGTTGAGAGATCTTGAATGACCTTGTCAGGAAGCTTGATCAGTGGAGGGCCAACAGAGATTCGGGTGAAGTTTGGATTGATATCAAAGACTGTAGCAGAATCAAGGAGCTTTCCTATTGGCCCAGATAATTTTTTGTCTGACAGAGTAGGGCCATCAAGGTCAACAATGAGATGGCGCAGGGGAAGTTCAACAGTGTGCAGGTTGCACACCAACCAGACCAGCTTTCTCCCCAGGTGCAGCTCCAGCTTCCGCATTACTCCAGCTTTCACACCAGTGTTGACATTTGTTGAGTCTCCTCCAATGGCCAACAAGGTCTTATCATAACCCCTCTCTTTCAGCCAGGCAAACAGGACCTTAGCAATCTTCTCCGCATGTGACTCCTCTTTAGTTGCTTTCTCTGGGATAAAGTGGAACAGATAGTAGCTGCCAGGCTCACTAACAACACTATAGTGTTCTTCCTTGATCTTTGCGGGAAAAGATTGGTCACTGCCCTCAGCTTCCATCATCACATTGGTCAGGTCAATCCGCCCATCAAAGAGGATGCAAGAGATCCCCCCCTCCTCCCTGCACTTCTTCTCGAACTGTTCCCCCAGCTCTCTCATCAACTTCCTGTGCTCTCTTGACCTTGCTCTTATCAATCACTTTACTTGTATTGTCTTCTGTGATGATTCCTGCGTCAATCAGAGCTGCTGCTGCTGTTGCTATCGCTGCAGTTGGCCTCAGCCCTATGCCATACCTTACACTAGCAAGGGCAATGTTTTGAATCTAATCATAGTTTTTCTGTACCTTTGCCGAAGCTGCTGGCTCAGGGTCAGTTTGAGGGAAGAGCTCAACTTCAGGAACAAACTCATCTTCGTCACCACTTCTCTCCAATTCCAGATCCTCATCACCATCTGCCAAAAATCTCTTAACATCCTTCCTGGCTGCCTTCTCTGCTACTGCAGCACTTTCCTCCATGATAGAAAACGTGAGAAGACATATTCTGGGGTAACTACAATAGTAAAATAATCAACAATTAATAATAATCAACTGCAAAATGATGTTAGGTTAGGGTTATCAGAATTAAATATTTTCTTCAGAATTGTGTTCTATACACCAAAATATGTCATTTGAACACCCCTCTCCATTGATTTAAAAAAAATGCATAGTATGACCCGCCCTAAATTATTGATGTGCTGTGTGAGGTTAGTGAGTAATGTCGTGGTTGAGTGGTAAGGTCTGAATTCATGTTGAATAGGCGATATTAGTATGTGTGGGTTGGTGATTTGTAAGATTATAGGAAGCTGGTTCTATTGGATTTTTGTTTGGTTTGAGTAGTGTAATAATTTTACCTTGTTTCCATATGTTAGGAATAATACAGTGTTCGTATGAATATGTGCTGATGTTTGTGAGAGCTAGTATTCCCTGTGGACCCAAGTGTTTAAGGTGTATGTTAGATATGTTGTCTGGTCCAGTAGCCTTCGAATTCTTAATGTTTTTGATGATTTTGGTGGTCTGGTCTGTATTGAAGGGTGTAATGGTCGTGTCGAGTCTGTAGGTTTTCTTGCGTCTGGCTGTTTGTCTGTCTGCATGTTTCTGGTTGTTGTCTCTGTTTAAGTGACTTATCTTTGCGTAGTGATTACTAGAATGTTAGCTTGTTGTGTATATGTTGGGATATTATTTTGGCTGCAACAGATAGCTGCGTGTGAGGTGTGAATGCCGCTGTTAGAGTGGGTAATGCTGTTTATAGCCTTATGTAACCTGGATGTAGCTGTGGAGTGGTTTAGTGTCGTTAGGAATTCCATAAATGTTTCTGTTTGTTTTTCTTTAAGTTTGTTGTATATTTCTGTCTTGAGCTG
Organism: Bathynomus jamesi; assembly: GCA_023014485.1. Classification (NCBI taxonomy): domain Eukaryota; kingdom Metazoa; phylum Arthropoda; class Malacostraca; order Isopoda; family Cirolanidae; genus Bathynomus; species Bathynomus jamesi. The sequence goes on along the minus strand of JAJOZX010003508.1, from coordinate 289,374 downwards.
TTGTATCTGCTGTTTTATGGCTTCTGTGTGTGGTGTTTGTGTGTTATGTTTGAGGTTGTTACGTTGCCTTATGAGGTGGACTTTTTCTCTAGTGTAATTTGGGTTGTATTTCCTAATGTTGCCCTTGGGTATGTATTTGTTTGCATTATTGATGATCTGATTGAATGTCTTGAGTGTTGTAGTGATGTTTATGATGGGTGTGCTGTTTAATGTGGTGAAATGTTCCTCAGTCTGTATTTTGAACTGTTCCCAATTAGCTTTCTTGTAATTTCTGTAAGTGTGCCTAAGGCTGTTGGGGTAGAGTGTAGAACGTGTTGTAATGACGATGGGCAGGTGGTCTGATGACTTGTTTTTCTGCTCTCCAGTGTGTATGAGTTGCTAGTGAGGGGGAACAGAACGTTATGTTTGGGGAAGAATTTGAGTCTCCTGCTTGATGTGGTATGTGTGTATGTTCTTCTGTGTTGTTAAGAATGAAGAGGCTGTTTAGATGTGTGGCTATGTTGGCGCCTCTGGTGTTGTTTTGGTTGTGAAGATGCCAACTAGTGTATTTAGCGTTGAAGTCTCGTCCTAAGATGACATTAGTGAGAGAGGCCAGATTATGTAATTGTGGATTGTAATTGGCTGGCACCTGAGGTGAACTATCTGGTGGGCAGGGCCGTTTCCTGGCATAAGCAGACTAAGTGGCCGCATAGGGCCCCGCTGCTACTAGGGGGCCCCTAGACAGGCTCCCAGGTCGTAGCTCAGTGGGCAAGAATAGGAATATAGCTGAAGTTATTATTAATATTATTATTATTATTATTATTATTATTATTATTATTATCATTATTATCATTATTATTATTATTATTATTATTATTATTATTGTCGTATTAATTGAAGTTTTTGTATGAGACAAATGTGATAAAACGGAGACAAACGAAACGTTTTGGTCGTTATGTGTAAATAACTATTGAGAGAGCTTATTTCTATATTATTTAATTTTATTCTTATTATATGCTTATACTTTCCTAAATGCTTAATTTTTCTAGTATTGTAAAACATTATTTCACTAATTTACTAATTATTAAGAGAATTTGTAACACTTTAAAACCTAGGATTATTTTCGTTATGTTTTCAAGTTTATTAATTCTTTTCTCATCTTTTTCAGATAATGTGAATTTTGTTGGTTAAAACCTAAATGGTCTGATTATTATTATTATTATTATCATCATTATTATCATCATTATTATTATTTAGCAGATTAGTTGTGATTAACTAGATGTGACTTCGTGCATCTTGGAAAATGAAACGACATTATCCATCAGGAGCTGAAAAACGGAAAAAGAAGAAAATAGAGGAGGAGAAGCTTTCCAGTAGCACAGGTGAGATGTGCCACTTGTATATTTTTATGATTACAGTTCAGGCAACTAGGTTACGTAGACCATCAAGCTAGGCAAGTGCTCAGGAATCGTGTAGAGTAAGCTAGTCTCTAATATTTATAATATTTTGAAATGTGAAATTTAATGGATCACATCACCTCAAATTCTGTTCACACAGATCAATTATATTATCAAACAAGATAAGAAAAAGTATTTTAGCAAAAATTAACAGAATATGTAATTTTATGTTCTTCTCAGGAGCACTACTGAAATATTTGGAAAAGCCATCCTCAGCAAAGCCTGATGAGCATCATGAGTCAACAACAGGACCATCCTCTATGCAACCTCAAACACCAGTAGAAGTAGAGCATGATGAACCAACAAGTGGCCAATCTTCTGTTCAGCTTCAAACACCACACACAGGCATTTCTACTGAGCACCAAGAACCAAGATTTGCTCCATCGCTTGATCCGTATGACTGGCCAGTTGTCCTGTCACATGCCTTGAAGACAGATCTGGTGTCTCGAGGACCATTTAAAATCAGTTCAGATTTCACATTCCCTAAAAGAGAGGACGGTAGAAGCGTTCATCGCCATTACATGTACAGAACATTAATTAATGGAGAAAAAATAAAGCGAAGCTGGCTGATGTACTCTAGAAGGAATGATGATCTTTATTGCTTCTGCTGCAAGTTGTTTTCAAGGAAGTCGTACAAACTAATTGCGAACGAATGGCCTTTCAGACTGGATAAACGTTGGTTCGCTTCTGAAAGGCCATGAAAATAGTTCAGAACATGCAGATAACACGGCAACATGGAAGGATCTGGAACTGCGGCTAAAAACTGGGAGGACCATTGACCAAAGTGAAATGTCATTAATGGAGGTAGAGCGAAGACGCTGCCGAGATGTTCTCACACGTCTCGTAAGTATAATCCAATTACTGGCAGAGAGAAACCTTGCTTTCAGGGGGTCTTCCTCTACATTGTACAATCAAGACAATGGCAACTTCTTGAAGGAGGTTGAGCTGCTTGCCAAATTTGATCCAGTGATGAAACAACACATCAGCAGAGTCGAAAGTGGCCAATATAGTCATTCAAGTTATCTAGGAAACATCATTCAAAATGAGCTCATTGGGTCCATTAGTGGGAAGATCTTGGATGCTATTGTTGCAGAAATAAAACAAGCCAAATATTACTCACTCATTTTAGACTGCACTCCAGACATAAGCCACCAAGAACAGATGTCGATTATTATCAGAACTGTAAAATGGGTGAAGTACCAGAAATAAAAGAATACTTCTTGGGCTTTCTTGAGGCTTCAGAAAGTACAGGCCTGGGTTTATCAGTTCTGATTCTGAAGAGACTAGATGAACTGAATATTCACTTTGATGACTGCAGAGGACAGTCATATGACAACGGAGCGAACATGAAGGGCAAGAACAAAGGTGTTCAGGCAAGGTTATTAGAGAAGAACTGTCGTGCACTCTATGTTCCATGTGGGTCTCACACTGAATCTTGTAGTGGCTGATGCAGCTAAAACTTCCACAGATGCCATCAGCTTCTTTGGCAACGTACAAAAATTGTACAACCTTTTTGCAGCAGCTACACAGAGATGGACAATCCTAAAGAAGCACGTGAACATAACACTCGAGTCTTGGAGTGAAACCAGGTGGGAGAGCCGGCTTAAGAGCATTGAGGCTGTGCGATACCAGAGCCACAACATCAGAGAGGCCCTGTTGGAAGTCAGAAACAATGCCACAGATGTCATAGGCAGGACTGAAGCGCAAGCACTTGCAGAGGAGGTAGGGTCTTATCGTTTTCAGATTTGCACAGTAGTATGGTATGACATTCTTCATGCAGTTAACCATGTGAGCAAACTTCTGCAGTCTCCTACAGTGCAGTTTGATTTGGCAGTCAACCTCCTCACAAAAACAAAAGACTCACTCACCAGCTACAGAAACACAGGTTTTGTTGCAGCACAAGTCGTAGCTAGGGACATATGTGAGGAAATGAATGTGGAGGCTGTGCTGAAGGAGAAGAGGCTCAGATCCACAAAAACGCATTTTGCTTACGAAGCTCCTGACGAACCATTTATAGAAGCCTTAAAGAGGCTGGAAGTGAAATATTTCAATGTGGTGGTGGATTGTGCCATCGGGTCAATAAATGAGAGATTCAAAACATTAGATGATGTGAGGGACATATTTCGGGTTCTCCTAAACTTCACCACAATGAACAAGGAAGACTTGTCCTGCAAGTGTGAAAAGCTCTCTAAGATACTGAGCTCTGCAGCTGACTCTGACATTGATGGAAGAGAACTGGCCCTCGACATTAAGAACTTGCCGACTTTACTTTCACACAACATGATTGCATTGGAGCTTCTCTCCTTCATTCATCAGAAACAACTGGAGGAACTATACCCCAATCTCTGGGTTGCACTAAGAATTGCCTGCGCTCTACCTGTGACAGTAGCGTCAGCCGAGAGAAGCTTCTCTAAGATGAAGCTAATCAAGAACTACCTCAGATCATCAATGGGGCAGGATCTCCTCAGTGGCCTTGGCATCATAAGCATCAACCAGGAAGTTGGCAGGGAAATTTCATATGATGATGTTATTGATGATTTCGCCTAGAAAAAATCTAGGAGGCAAAAATTTTGAAGATACAAACTGTTCTGTATAACTGTTAGCTATTACACGATTGTATAGTGGAGTTAGTAATTGTTTGATAGTTGATAATTGCATTATTTTTTATACATAGTTCTGTGTCATTTATTCTAAATAATGTATAAGCTAATTTTCAGGAATTTCATGAAGAGTATTTTTTCTGTTTGTCTTCTGAAAGTACATATTTGTTGTTTTGGACATAAATGGTTCATTAAAATTGTTTCATAATTGTTTTTATTAACAGCCATTTTTTGTATGTGTGTGCTGAGCAAAGCTGTGCGCGCTACTCATGAAAACTAGCGTCGCTAGCGCTAGCGCTAGTGAGGCAAAATAATAGCGGCGCTAGCGCTAACGCTAGTCATTTCAAAATTTAGCGACGCTAGCGCTAGCGCTAGTTTTCAATATTAGCTATAACAAATAAAAAATACCTATTATGTTAGTTACACTTCTATGCAGTAATATTGTCAAAAAGAATGTTTAAATGAAACAATTATACTATAGAACCAAAGCTTTTTATTTATTTAAATCCAGTATATTTATTTAAATCTAGCTATATCAAATAAAAAATACCTAATACCATAGAAAACAATACATTTCTTTCATTTAATTATTTGATATATCATATATACAACAGAAGTATTTCAAGTAATATATTTGTAATTATTCAAATCAAGTAGAAAAAAACAATACAATATAATCAAGCTAATTTAGGTATCAACTTGTTTCAGTAGTACTTTATTACAACGACCTAGGACAATTATTTATTTAATTTTAGTAACACAGTTTTTCAAAATTTGAATCGGACAACGAGGACCTTTTCGGCTTTAATATATCTTTTCCTGTCGAAAAAATTCTTTCCACTGCTGCACTTGACGGAATTGAAGTGTTTAATCGGATAAATAGTTTTTTGAATGAATCGGAAGGGAAGGAAGATGTATAGTCTGTTGCTTTGAAACAAGCAAACTGACAAGCAAGCAATGCAGAATGAGGGAACCGCCGCCAGCATACATGTTCATACATGTTTGAAACTTTCAAACTCGTATGGAATAGAAGGACTTTAAATTCATTTTTGAAATAAAAATTAGCGCTAGCGCATAGCGTTAATTTTTATTTCAAAAACTAGCGGCGCTGGTAAATGCGCTAGTAGTTTGAAAATATAGCGACGCTAGTGGTGGCGCTATTAAAAAACTAGTGGCGCTAGTCACAGCTCTGGTGCTGAGGTGATGTAGTAAGGCGTGAGTTGGTGGATGGAGGGGTGGGGCCTCAAATGGGTATACTACTTAGGGCCCCCTAATGGCTAGAAACAGCCCTGCTGGTGGGATGTAAATGTTGATGAGTGTGGTGGTGTTTTGCGTGTGTTTTAATGCTAACTGCCTGTATTTCCATTAGGACTAAGTTGGTCGAGATCGTTTGATGCTGGCACAAATGGTAGGCCCCGAAAGACGATCTAAACCAAAGCAACTGTAAGTATCTTTTCTCTCTATTTTCTAGCCTAACACTTAACGGGATCTAACATCCCACGTTATTACAGCTGGTTGTTATTCAAACAGTACTGGCAAGGTATATTGTTTCCATTGTAAACTATTGAGTATGGGCAAAGTTCAGTGACTGGTAAAATGCTGGGCTTCCTTAAGGCTAAACAGTCATGAAAAATAAAAAATCCATTGTGATGCAACCGTAAAAGTGGCAAAACTAATGAAAACCAATGAGAGGTTTCATAAGCAATTATTAGGAGAAGTTGACGAATTAGCAAACTGGAAAAATATACTTCAAAGAGCAGTAAATGTAATCAGATTCTTTGGTGAGCGTGGTCTTCCTTTCCGTGGTGATGATGAAAAAGTGAGTTCTACAAAGAATGGAAATTTCTTGGATATGATGGAATTTATAGCTGAGTTTGACACTTTGCTGGCAAAACATATACAGAGACATACGAATAAAGGCAGTGGACGTAAGAGTTATCTATCAATCATTTCTGAAGAGTTCATTGAAATGATGGGTAAGAAAATTCCGAGCATTATTGTTTTACAGATAAAATCATTAAACCAGTGAATAATTGAATTGAATTGAATAACTGAATTGAATTGAATAACCTTTTAATAAAATAAATACATTGGTTTTACAATTTACAATGACATAAATAATTGTGAAGCTGGACTATTTATTTTATTTAATTTGGCCCTTAAGCTTTAGGCTTTACTGGGCTTTTTCTGTATCTAGATTTTACTCCAGATAATAGCAATACTGATCAGCTCACGTGTTGTGTTAGATATATGGGAGGTGATGGCCTATTGAAAGATTTTTAACAGTCACGGACAGTCGTCGTCACAATAGTCAGAGGTTAGCATCATTACTTTTTGATTTCTTTGAATTGATATAGAAAACTGCTGTAGTCAGTCCTATGATAATGCAGCCAACACGAATGAGCAATAGAACGGGATACAAACTCTTGTTAAATAGAAAAGTCCGCTGGCGACATACATTCCTGTACTGCACATTTATTAAATCTTGAGCAGGCTCCTGTTGACTGTTGATTTTTTTCGATTTTGTGTAGAGACTTTACACCTTTCTTTTTTTTCAAAATCAACAGCCGTTGGCAACTTTTGAAAGATAAACTTAAAATTAAAGGCCTTCTGATGCCAAAGAAGTTATCAAACACTTGATGGTCTGCTCATGCAGATGCCACAAAAGCATTACAAGCTGGCTATATGCTGAGATTATGGAAGTCCTTGAGGATATTTCCACCGATGAGGATGAGAAAAGTGAGAACAGAAACACAGCATCAGGTTTGGTGAATATAGTAGTATGACCGAAAAATGGACGAGTGCAATTGAATTGCATAATGTTGCAAGGCCCCCCCCTCTGTTGTAAGGGGGGGAACCTCTTTGGGGGAGAAGGTGGGACGGCCTCACCCCCCCAAAGGGGCATACTAACCTAAGAGAGAGAGAGAGAGAGAGAGAGAGAGAGAGAGAGAGAGAGAGAAGAGGAGGAGGGGGTTCTTCGCTCGGCGAGAGCCAAGCGCATATGACTCCTCCAGCCAAGCCGCCGCTCCCTTATAGGGCCCCTAATCAGCCAGTTGGCTTAATCAGCCAGTGCCTCCGGGCTTCAGTTGACACATGTGCGTCGCGCGTTAAAAATAACCGGGTTCGTGCCCCGTGCGTCCGGTTGCTGGTCGCCTAGGCATCAGCCAGTTGGCACATGTGCGTCGGTGTGCGTCGCGCGTTAAATGGGGCTCGAACCAGGCGGCCTTCCACGGCTGCAGGGTACCCTAATGTTTCCCCGTAGGTCTAAGGCGGTGTAAAACAACTCGTACGAAATAAAAAAATAAATGAACATTTCGTACGAAAAAAGAAAATAATTAAATCACCGAACATTTCGTACGGAAAAAGAAAAAGAAATGAACAATTCGTACGGAAAATAAATCCCTACCGTAGGTCTAAGGTGGGTGTAAAACGTCTCGAACGAAATAAACGAACAACTCGTACGGAAAGAAAAATCCGTGGGACCCACACACACACAACACACCACACACTTTCATTGATAGGATTTTCAATACTCGGTTCTAAGTAAGTGTGAAATTATTATTATTATTATTACTATTATTATTAGACTACTACTACTGATATATATATATATATATTATATATATATATATTTTTTTTTTTTTTTTTTTTTTTTTTAGTTCAGGAAGAACCGATTCGCCTCTATTTAAAGGGCATATCTCAGCGGAAAAACAAAGAAAAAGTGAGAGGAAAGACGAGGAAAAAGAAAGGGTGGAGGGGACAGTCGAAGTGGAAAAAGACCAAGGATGACAAGGACTGCAGGGTCGAGCCCCATCATCCTTGGGTGCTAGGGCCGGGAGGGCGCACGTGAAACCTCCAGGAACAAGCACGTACAAACGAGCACAAGAGCACTCAAGAGCACGAGCTTAGAACCCCCTTGCAGGGATATATATATATATATATATATATATATATATATATATATATATTTCAATTTTGAAAATCTTGGAAATGTATAATTTCATATAGTTTATTTTAGTTTCTGTGATAATTTTAAAGCATCTATCCATATATATATAATATATATCTATATATATATATATATATATAGCTAATCTAATCTATACGTGGCCATATAATAAACAAATTTATCAACGAAACGCACAAGATTCGAGTTGGGCTTCTTTTGTGACTCCTTTCTGCGCAAATAACATGTTTCTTCAACAACAAAAATCTGAATACATTATCATATAAATATATATATATACATATTTCTAATCTGTACCACCCATATAGTTTATTTTATTTTCTGTGATAATTTTAAAGCATCTATCCAATATATAAGGGGTTCCAAAAAACCTTAGGCCCCCCATTTGCAGCTTACATGTTTACTTATATCGAAATAGTTTTTAGTGATTATAAAAGTATATAAAATTCTTTATTTATTGCAGGTATTAAAATTACTCTAGCTGATAAAGTGATAATATAATGGCTTCTCAATTAATTGGTGATTCGGAGAGGCAACGTGTGATAGATCGCATACGAGCAATAACATTTCGGGAAGCTCATGATGCTGGAGCCACCTTTATAACACATTCATGGGTTGCCAAAAAGTTGCGAAGAAGTGAGGACTTCGTCAAAAGAAATTGGAATAAAACTTTGGATGAATGTGAAATGGATACAACCAAATTTGGGCGCCCAAATTTGCTACTCTCTCAGGAAACAAAGGATATCATTGAAAGCGGTACGCGTAAGCGGAAAAACAGCTGTGCTAAACTTTCTAGAGAGATCGAAGTGCTGAGAGGAAAGATCGTTAGTGGTGAGATCATTCGACTGTACCGTCATAGGTAAGGTTTAAAGCCTTGGCATGAACTTCCAAAGCCAAGAAAAACAAACTCAACTTAACATCGATGACAGAATGTGGTTTGCCCATTATCTTGAAGATTGGGATGTGGATGATTTCATGCATTTAGCTGTCTCCGATGAATTTTTTGTTTACGTAACACGTCGGCCTAACTACCAAAATGATCGAGTGTGGGCCACAACACCAGATGAAATCGATGACAATGAGCATTATCGCGAATTATTAAAAAGTCCAGACTGTGTTGGTGTGTTTGTTTTGTTCACTGCAAAGAAGCTCATGTGGGTGCTGAAGCCAAATGGTCAGAGTTGGGATGGACAGTATTTTCGTGATATTATTCTATCCCAGCATGTCATTCCTTTTCTAAGAAACCCAAACAATGTTATGGATGTCGATCAGGTCACACTTCTGCACGATAAGGCCCCTTGCTTCAAGGCATTAGCCACTCAACAGTTGTTGCGGAACCATGAGATCGATTTATTTGGAAATGAAGAATGGCCAGGAAATTCTCCTGACCTGAACGTCTGTGAACACATTGGATCAGTTATAAAGGACAAGGTTGAATGTCTCTTGTTTCAAGAACCTGCAGCAAATCGATTTTGAAGGATACAATGACGCAACACATTGAAACTGTTTTGTTTTGCGTAACGATCAAGATCTATTCACATCACTTTTGCAAGCTACCCAAAGCGAATTCAGGCTGTTTTGGAAGCCAATGGCGGGAACACCAAGTTTTAATTGTTTCTCATTAAATGCAGGATTAAATTCTCTTTTGTAAGGTATGTTTAGTTTTACTGTACCTCTAATGGTTTAGGTCATGGGCGGGGGGCTAAGGTTTATTGGAGCCCCGTATATAGCTAATCTAATCTGCACGTGACCATATAATAAACAAATTTATCAGCGAAACGCACAAGATTCAAGTTGGGCTTCTTTTGTGACTCCTTTCTGCGCAAATAACATGTTTCTTCAACAACAAAAATCTGAATACATTATCATATATTTGTCAGAGTTATCCCACTGTATTGATTGGAATAATGCTTCAGTTTTATTTCACTCTAGCAACATTGTTAATAGAAATATTCTTGAGTCTGCCATTATCCAACTAACAAATAACTTCAACATAAGCAAAGGTCTTTTTCAACTCGATCCTGTTGTTTTGAATTCCTTCAGAACAGATTTAGATAAGAAAGGTAGAACGCTAAATCTTTGGTAAATTTTATGCCACTAACTTTTATTTTTCAATTTTTATATACAAAAAATAGGGCAGAGTGCTAAAACCCGGGCAGATTTCCAGTATAAATTTGTATATATATTTTATTTTTTTATCTATAACATTGGTTGGAAACAATTCTTTTAATCTTGTGCTAAAAATCGATAATTGTTCAATTTTTTTTTTTATACAAAAAGAGCAGAGTGCTAAAACCCGGGCAGATTTCCAGTATAAATTTGCATATATATATATATATATATATATATTATATTTATCTATAACATTGGTTGGAAACAATTCTTTTAATCTTGTGCTAAAAATCGATAGGTTTTCCTTATAAATTTGTGTGCCCCCTTCCACAGTCCTTTAATTTTGTTTTTCCGTTTATTGTATATATATATATATATAGATTTTTTTTTTTTCTGTAACCTATATATAGGTTGTAACTCTTTATGTACTTCAGTGTTCCTGAGGATGTCATTAGACGAAACCTCTATTTGCTCTAAGTTTTCCAAGGTTTGCGTTACGATAGGGAATTTAAGATTATCACAGAAAAATAAAATTTGTATCCAGATAATGGCTCCACGAGTCGGGACAGATGGCACGACCAGATTTGATGGGGTCAGCCAATCACAACGCTGTGGATCGGCTCCAGGACCTCGGTTGGGTGCCATGTAGGCCTACGCGCTAAGCCCCGCCCAAAATTCGCCGCTGGTATGCCCAGACTTCATGGAGTCAGCCAATCACGACACTGTGAGTCGGCCCCAGGACCTCGGGTTGGCTGCTATACCGGCCTAAGCGCTAAGCTCCGCCCAAATTTCACCGCCTGCCAATAGGGTGCTAAGGGTCGCGCTTGTGGGTTGATTACATGCCCCCTTATAAAGGGAGAATTTCGACGCAGAGACTCAGTTTCGTCCATTTCCCACTAGTGATTTACACAACATGAGCCAACTGTCTTTGTACAATTCCTCCGATCTGATAGAGAACGAGCCCGATTATGCCCATGCAGCGAGCATAATTTTCAGAGCTGCAGATCAGGATGCGTTATTTTCTACTCAGAGTATCGCTGAAAATTGCGAGACAGCGGAAGATCCTACAGGCAATTCAATTGAAATGTAAGTGATTATATTCTGCGTTTCATTCAATGTTAATTAATTTATAAATGCCATAATAAATGCGTTTTGAAATTAGTTTGTACTTTATTCTCGGTCTATATATAGCGTTTCAATCGGCTTTAACTTATAAAAGGCCACAATAATTGCGTTTTGAAAAATATTTTTAATTATTGTCTGTTTCCTTCGTGATTATTTCGGCATATATATATATATATATATATATATATATATATATGGTGTGTTTTATATGGTGTTTTATTTGTACTTTTCTCGATAATTTAAAAATTTATGGAAAGTTCTACAGATAGGATTTTAAAATTACCAAAACTTTTAAGAATTGCCTGTGGGCCCGGGATCGAGACCCGTGTCGGCAGACGTTGTCTTAGCACTCTTACTTTTGAAAGCTTTCAGGATATCTGCTTTTTTATTATAGTTTTTAAAATTCGTGGCATTTTCTCTTATTGTAACTCTTTAATTAAACTAATTTACTTTTACTTAACTTTAATTGATTTAGTATGAACTAATCATGTTAACTTCTCCTTATAGGACCGATGCGGAACTTGATCGTATTATAGCCACTTTTGATGAAAGGGGAATAAATGCTATGGATGCTTCTTCGCACAGCCAACCCAGCGATCTGGATACAGAAGTTGCGGTATTGGCACGGGACAGCGAGTGTCAATTTGTAGAGGAGCTAATGTAAGTGTTTTTAGGTTATATAGTATGTTTTTACTTTTCTTGTGGAATCGTGAACAATAAGTTTGAGTAGTTCAGGTTAGGCTATCTTATGTCCCTGTTATATATATATATATATATATATATATATATGGTGGAGCATCAGTAATATTTTTCTCGATAATTTAAAGATATATTTTCTCGTTTATTTGGTAGCCTAATTTCCTTTTATTCTGATTTTTCTACAACGTAAAATTATTCCCATTGTTTTTGTCTGTTTGCTTCGTGATTATTTCGGTGTATATATATATATATATATATATATATATATATGTATGTATATATATATATATATATTGGAGTTTTAGCAATAATTTTTTTCGTTAAGCCAACGACGCTGTTGGACACAAACTGAATTATCTGTATTCAAACTCGTGACATTTATTTTAATTACAGGACCGAAACCGAGCTAGGTCGTATTATAGCCACTTTTGACGAAAGGGTGATAAATGAAGTGGTAGACACCCCGCCTAGCCAACCCAGCGGTCTGGATACAGAAGTCGTGGTATTGACTCACATCCGGTCAAGCGAGTGCCAATTTGTAGAGGAGCTAATGTAAATATATTTTTCAGGATAAGAACAAAACCCAATATATTTTCATTTATTAAATAGCAGAAAACATGTACAAAAAGGGTCAGTGCCCGTCACATAAATCTTAATGGCAACAGTTACAAATGTATATACAGCTTCACACAATATAGATATACATCTTACACATTACAGGGGGTGCTAACATATGGGAACTTTTTTTTTATCTGTCTGCATACACTTTTATCATTCATATTTGTGTCGCATAAATCGAATAATTTTAAAAAATTCATAAAACTCTTCCCACGTGACATATGCATGAGAAACAAAATGCAATACAACCCGCATGTTTCAGTATAATATCCTTGGAAACGATATCGATTCCAAATAATATCTGGCACGCCTACCTGCGCGATAAACTGTACAATTGCCGAGTCATTCCACGGCGGAAATCCGAGTGAGTCAAAATAGTACATTCTTTCCTTAGTTTTAAAATAGATTGCAAACCAATGAATACCCTCACCCACAATGTCGGTGTTACCCGTTCCATTTTCTCGTACTAGCCAGCTTCAATATTTCATTCTTTGCAAAAACACCGATAAATTTGGAACGCGTGAAGCGGTCACTTTTCATTACTCTCTGAATTGTATTCGCATCCATTTTAAAAATCTGTGATGACGCCCCTGAAACGATCAACCTCTATTAGTGCCTGATTCTAGATACACGAGTGCACTTTAGGCGCGTCTATAGGTTTGGCAAACTCCAACCTCACTGAGATGTTTCCGCTCTGTTGTGGACTTAAATGCGTATTTACACCAGCAGTTAAGTCTGGCGTAATGTCAAATGAGTAAATGTTAAACTCTTCCACAAATTCTTTCAGCGTTATGCCAAAACCAAGTTCATCACACGCGCCTGTATTATGAGCAAGACTACTATATGCTCTCGCGCAGAGCGGGAACACAGCATCTGTTGAGTAATCCATATTCAGTACCCCACCCAGAGCGATGCCATTTACGTATAGAGTAATATTTTTAAGGCCGAAATTCTCGAATTTTAAGGCACTCTTTTTATATTTTCCATTCGTCGAGACGTGGTCTTGCATTCCAATTAATATCCTTTTAGGTAGGACTCCGAGAGCAACGTTTTCTAGCTTCTTCGATGCCGGACCTGCGGGGATCGTGTACAGTTTGATCTGTACCCTGTTAATTGGATATTTCACTGTGGCGTGTATCAAGTCTTTCTCAATTTCTATTTGCTTCGGGGAACTTAATTTCACACGGCGTATACGTAAATACGTTTCCATGATGTGTATCACAACGGGTTTCGCGTCTTCTTGGTCAGTCCCCACATTTATGCAGATCTCAGGGTTCGTGCGGGTAAGCTTTAGTTTCATATCCACCCCGTTCATAAGCAACTTCTCCTGGAATGTGAAATCTGTATGAAGGCGTCCAAAACACTCGTATATCTTTTTTTTAGAATTTTTAAATTTATCCTTTATACTACTCTCGTCTTTAGTGTGGTAATACCCCTCGGCGGTTAAAAAGGTGTCCTTCGCTTCTTTTAAAAAGTTGAGGACATTTTCCAGATAGGCTCGTAGGTGATAGTACCCCGTGCCTGCCGAGATGTTAGTCTGATTTAAATATACGTCACACTGACTGAATATGGAGTGCAGAAAGTTGGTTTCAGGGTAGGCAGCGTAACTATCATTGCAGTCCGTTCCGTCAGAATGGCTATGCGTAGTTTAGCATACATGTGCATGCAACTCGGGTCAAAAAAGTAAGGGCCTGAGCTGGGTATCACGAATTTTATAGGGGCACTGGGTGAACTAATTGTGTTTAACGGGTTAATTGTAATAAAGTCACTATGTTCAATAGAAACCTGGGTAGGTGGCATATCAAAGAGGGACAGTTCCGATTTACAGCATTGTGAACTACACGGATGGATGAAACGTGCCATGACGAGCCAGAAATAGCGCCACCTCCCTCGGTGAGTATTAGTCAATCTATGATTCGTGAAAGTAGCGTCCTCAGCTTATATCAGATAAAAAAATGATCAGCCATAGGTTTCATACGCTTAGAGCCCTTCTTTTTAGGTTTCCTTTTACGTTTAGCGCCACGTGATGGTAACTCCTTCTTCCCAGCAGATCTCTCCTTTCCGCCACGTGTTGGTAACCCCTTATTCCTGACAGATCTCTTCTTTCCGCCACCACGCATTTTTCTCTTCGCATCTTTGATGATTTCATCCCGTGTATGTTTTAAATGTTTTTTTAGAGCTTCTTTAGGCTTAGTTCCACCCAATATGTCCTCTGCCGCATTAAAACCTGTTTGTAACGCCTTCCTCCCTAGGTACCTGGCCCACCTCTTCAACAGTGGGATAGCGGTGCGTAGTATGGCTGAAAAAATGGACCCAAGTCCATTACCACGCTGGTATCTCACCCCTCGATAGACGTTGAAAGGCTTTCTGTCCATTATAACTCAGTGCGTCGAAAGTGCAGCTTCACTGTTAAGCTCCTGTCACCGAATGGGAAGTTTTTACCCGCAATCATTCTTATATACAGTGTGTCCGTAAAGTCATGGTGGGATTTTAAATAGCTATATTATTGCAACGAAACATGATAATGAGATGAAAAAAAGGCAAATTGAAGAACAACTCTAAAAGAATAACTTTATTTAACTAGTTCGATATGGGCTCCTCTGGTAGCCCTGCAGACATCTAGGCGGTGATGTGTGTCCGTAAAGTCATGGTGGGATTTTAAATAGCTATATTATTGCAACGAAACATGATAATGAGATGAAACAATGCCAAATTTAAGAACAACTCTCAAAGTTGTATCTTGTAGTTAGTCTAGGCTAAGCTTAACCGTTATCTCGTAGTTAGTCTAGGCTGTCCACATGCCTATGTTGAACATCAGCGTAATAGCCCGAAAGTTAATGTGTGGTGTGCTCTAGCACGAGATCGAGTGATTGGCCCATTTTTCTTCGCGGAACCCACTGTGACGTCACACAACTACCTCGCTATGTTGGAACATTTTGCAGTACCCCAATTTATTGACAATAATGTCATCTTTCAGCAAGATGGTGCTCCTCCGCACTATGCCAACGTTGTTCGAGAATTCCTTAATGAAAAATTTCCACAGAGATGAATAGGAAGAGGAGGATGGAAGCCATGGCCTCCACGCTCTCCGGACCTGACACCTTTGGACTTTTATTTGTGGGGTTACGTCAAGCAAAGCGTGTACAGTGTACCCATTAGGGATATTCATCACTTGCACGAGCGAATCACGGAAGCTATCGCATCCGTCACTCCTGATGTTCTTGGGCGTGTGTGGCTGGAATTGAATCACCGCCTAGATGTCTGCAGGGCTACCAGAGGAGCCCATATCGAACTACGTTAAATAAAGTTATTCTTTTAGAGTTGTTCTTCAATTTGCCTTTTTTGCATCTCATTATCATGTTTCGTTGCAATAATATAGCTATTTAAAATCCCACCATGACTTTACGGACACACTGTATATATTGAGATATTGGTTATTAGATTAATTGCGACATTCACATAATGGGGCATGTCATATGTAATACTCATACTCCTTCCTCTATGGTTGGGGATGTGGGCTACGCGTAGCAGGCGTGCCTGCGTATCCCCAACAAACTGGTGCTCCACTATATTGCTGTAAATATAGTAGTACAGGATCTGGCCTAGAGTTCGTATAAATTTCTGGGTGCAGAGGTTTTGACGACTGACCTAGACTAATTTTGGGGCGCAGAATCCGAATTTTTCTATGCCATCGCACCAAATCGGTGCGAAAGTGGTCAAAATGGCAAAAAATTGGCAAAAATGGCAAAATTTTATCAGTTTTTCGTATTTTTGTCATATTCTTGAGTTGAAAATATTTTTAAGAGCAATTGTATATTTGAGAATCTGTTTGTAACATACTGCTGCCTGAACCAAGAAAACTGACAAAAATGTCAAAAAATAACAGCAAAAAATAGTAAAAAATTAAGTAAATATTGTCAAAAAATCGCAAAAATGAAATTTTTGGCTATTTTGGTGCATAAACTAGCTCTAACCAATCTTATCGAACTAAATAGTCAAGAAATTAGATATTAATAGTTCTACTAAAATTTCCTAACACAAAAACATGTACAAATGTGTAAATTTTGGGTTACAATGATTAAAAATGGTTGTAGAACATTTGAAAAAATAGACAAAATATAAAAATATAAAACTCTTAGGTTTGCATGTTGTAAAGGACTGTGAGATAAGATCATGTATTATTTCTGATGATGAAGTTGACTGAAAATCTTGCAAAAGTAGCAAAAAGTTTGGCAAAAATGACAAAAACTGTCAAGGCCGCTTATGTGATTGAGAAAGAGTGTTACCGTCACTCAGGTGCATCTTCCCAGTGCAGCACCACGGCAATGGGCTAAGTTATAGCTAACTTAGTGGGAACGACCTCATTTAATGATGAGGCCCCATTTTTTTCTGTTCTTTTTTTGTTTATTTGAAACTTTTATTGAAACATTATTTACAAATAAAAGCACTATGGCTTTTGTGGTATCATCTTCCGACACCATGAAAATGAAACAGAAGTACAATGTACAGATTTGTTCATCTGTAATTTTATTCAGTTACCTGCTGAAATTCAGGCGTTAGGATTTTGGCATGTTCTTTGATTGCACTTGCAGAATGAGCAGCATGGTATGGATGACGCAGTGCAAGGGCATTTTGACCTCTTGGTACAGGTTTTGCAGCTGCAAGGTTCAATCAAATCCTGAGGTTTATCTGGGTAATCGGTTAGTTGAGGTTCCAAAAGTCCCTCATCAGACTTTACGTAACCATAGTCAAGTGGATTTAAATTTTCAGATATGGAGCCATATGGAGAGTCAAGCCAAAGTTTGCACTGAAGATATGCCCGTTTAATATGCAGTCTAATACTTTTTGAAGAGCAAGGAAGCTGAGTAAAATCGATTTTGTCCCCAGTTTTGTAGTATTGCTCAGATCTTAGTTGATCAAATGATATGGATTTTGACTTGGGTTTGATGCAATGAACCAGAAAGTTTTCGGCACCTTCGATTATTTCCTCTGTAAGTGGTTCCTTGCCAAAGTCCTTAATTTCATCAAAGTAGTTTGACTGCTTCAGTGCACTAGATTTTGTGCCTACTTTACTGACACTGTCACAGCCAGTTAAAGCATGCAAGGCAGGTAAAACTTGGATCAAATCGTTTTCAAGCTTTTGATGCAAGCCATGCAGAGGAATGATTTTGCGACTTGTTCCAGAGCCTTTAACAAACCATAATTCCTTCAGGCCATGCTCAATCCATTTTGTTAAATGGTAGATGAGGCACACAAAGATATCAGTATCACTGGTAGCTACTGAAACTGTAGCTCCACCACCAGGCATTGCTTTATCCACCACATAGTTTACATGTAACATCACTTTGTCATCTGCTTCTTCTTGTGAAGAACAAAGCTCAGGAATTTCGCAGACCTTCCCATTTTGGAATTGGACACAAACTTCAGGTTTTTCAAGAGTACCACCTCCCAGTACAATTACTTTATCTCCATGGTAGTTTTCCATGAAAAAGCCGACAAAAAATTTTGGAAGTTTGCCTTGTTATCTGTGGAACTCCAATACTTGTTGAAGTCAATTGGAAGCCTCTGCTCAGGTGATGTTATGGAAATTTGTATTTTCGAATGCGCAATTGATCGTCTCATCCGTTCTCCAGTCTTGATGCTTGAAGCCTTGTAATTTTCAAATAAGATATGAATTGTGGTTGACTTGGATCCCATACTCAAAAACATATTTAAAAGTGATTGTGCAAATTCACCAAATGTTTTCAACATTGCTTTTTTCACCGGGAATTTCCTTACTTGAGCCATAAAATCTATGATCATTGCATCATTCCCTTCTAACAACAATGGGAGGTCTTCACCCAGTTTCTTTTCAAGTTCCGATCCCAATTCCGATTTCTTAGATTTCTTCAAAAAACCATCACTGTCTACAAGAAAAAATGGAAGAGGTGTAATTTCATGGAAAAGTAATTGATTCAATGGAAATTCCCTGAGCTGAGCAAATGCAATGTAGTTCAGTGCTGCAATGGTTTCTTTTTTTATGTCATATTCCTTTCGTTTTCTGGAAGTGTTCCTCGCTGTTGCGGGTTTTTGCCTCTTAATTGCTGCAAACAAAGTTTCTGTTTTTTTCTCAAGCCGTTCGGTTTTGAAATTCTTGTAAGCAACATCTCTATCCAGGCAAGTAATGTGATATGTATAAGACTCTTTATCCTCTTCACCGGTAGCAATGTTTCTGAATGGTTTGCCATCTAATGTTTTGCTCAATGTGTTTCCAACTTTGTAAATGTACTGTTGAATAGCTTGGACATTACTGGAGCTCGATAAGGCATGGCTCTTGGAGTATTCATGATGAATATCATACTCGTCACGATTTTCAAACTGGCCGGAACCTCTCATTTGTGAAGAATATAAGTCCTTCTCATGTTTAATAATATTCCACAGTGCCACTGCTTCCTTTCTCCGAGTAAAGCCAATTAATCCTCCGGACACTTTTGCAGGCTTATTATAATGTTGCTCAAGTGCCTGGTCCATTGGAACTCCACTACATTGTCGTGTCGTTCTCCTCACTACAAAACCACCACTAAGGAATGATTTGTGGAGATCAGGAAAATGTACCTCAAGGTTTAAACAATCCTCAAAGAAGATTGGTGCCCATCTGGCGTAGTTGGTTCTATTGTAGGCGAAGAAAAGTGGGATTGATCTCTGTATGGAAGAAAGAAATAGTGACCAATCACCTGCCCGCATTGAGTAGGTTAAATCTCTGATGATTGGATACAATCTATTGGTAAAATGATACCAGTAATGAAAGTTTTCATTACTATCAGACCTCTGCTTTATATATTGTTGAAAGGATTGAGACAGAGTATATATCGAAGACTTAAAGTCGTCCCATTGCTCTTGTTCTGCAACCATAATTGAAATTTTAGTTGCAGCATCTTGATATAAGTTACGGTGTTCATCGACACTCAAAAACCCATCGAACATAATGCTTGTTATTGCTTCGTGCACGAAAGATAATCCTTGCTTGGCTCTCACATAATGATTGCCATTCATAACGGATTTTACTGTGTCTGGACCGAAACATTCGCTTTCAACCAAAACAGATTCAATTCCCGATATATGAAGATAAGATCCAATACAAGCAAGTACAATCTTCTCAAAATGGAATCCACCCAATCCGATAAACAAATTACTGAACAGATCTTTTTTCAGGAGCTGAATTTCCTTCGCAATAGCATAAACTCCTTCATCACACCACAGTGCACCGTATGGCTTATTCTGCTGCTTAAGCACGTCCTGAAAGTTAATTGTTGTAAAAATGGTATCAAATTCAGTTGCTTTGTATGGCAGTATGGGAGTGAACGCAATAGTTGTAGGCTTCAAGCTATCTCCTACAAAAGGGCTTTTGACAGCAACAAAGCTTGGAACAAAGTCATCATTATCAGTATTTGAGTTAGTTGAAGAGCCCTGTATTGTGGTTGTTCTATGTTTGTATCGCATCACAAACCACAGGAAATGGTCGAGATTAACAGTCTCTAGTAAATGATCGTTTGCCTTGTATTCAGAGACTTGGAAATCTTGACTTATTGTACCTCGTTCATGTCTTGGTCCAATCGAGATAATTTCTTGGCAAGGAAGAACGCTTTGTAACTTGCCAAGCCGGAGGGTTGACTCTGGAGCTTCACTGATCTTATTAGTATGCTGTTGTGTTGGTGCAGAGCTTAATGGAGCATTTTGGAATAAAACTAGCACCGTATCGTGTGTCGAACCAATTCCAGACAAGGTATTTTCCAAGGTGTCAAAATTATCCATTGCTGCTTGAATTGGATGGTTTTGATCAAATACTGGAGGAACTGGAACTCTATGTGAACCACATAAAGATATTGTACGTTTTGCTAGTGCAAAATTTATTTTGCGAACTTCTTGATATCCTACACAAATGCTCCGTTTGTTTGCAATTTCAATAAGATCTTTAGACTGTGACAGGTTATGTATAGTTTGAGCAAATCCGACATGCAATGGGGTGGGCTCCAAACCATTATGAAGGATGTAAAACAACATCTGGAAGATAGTGTCACACTTCAGCATCAACTGATTGTTGCTATCTGATACATTCCGGGTGGAAAACAAATGCTGAAGAAATTCCATCCATATTGGAGGACGTTCATTTTGGAAGCGTTTTAAGGCTAGATCAAGATCGTTTGGATCACAATAGCTAGAGCGTAAACCAAAACTGTAAGTTTTTAACTCTTTCCTTAGGTCCTTAGCAACGTTTTCGACAGATGATTTCCGCAAAGTTTCAACAATTCTTGCACTCTCAATTTGGGCAGAATAAACCATCTGGGATTTTCGTTTGTTGCTAGGATATGTAAAATGGTGCTAGGACAACTGCCCCCCGGACAACCGCCCCCCGGACAATTGCCCCCCGACAACCGCCCCCCGGACAATTGCCCCCCGACAACCGCCCCCCGGACAACTGCCCCCGTAGGACAATCGCCCCCCGGATTATTGCCCCCATAAGTAAATAAAAATTAAATAGGAATTAAATTTATTAATATTTATAAAAAACTAACCTAACTAGGCTGACCATATTTCCTTGAGACAAAAACGGGACATTGGGATGGCAAAAAAGGGACGGGGGTTATGTAATATTCTGTATTCATGAAAAAGTAAGTACATAAACATATTGAGCTTACAATTATTCTTCAGTGACAGAACCCATACAGAACCCATAAAAAAACGGTACTGTCCCGTTCAAAACGGTACGTATGGTCAGCCTAAACCTAACCTAACCTAACCTAACCTAACCTAGCCTAACCTAGCCTAACCTAACCTAACCACCAACTATGACTTTCAAAACGACCTTTCAATAAGTATTGCCAACTGTTTAAATATAATTAATTAATCCATAGTATATATGAAATACAATAAGTCTTGCCAACTGTTTAAATAAAATTAAGTAGCTAAACTTCATAATTTTATTATAAATAAGTAAGCAATAATTGGAAAAATTTTTGTTAAATATTGCTAACTTTTTAAATATACTTTTTTTTCAGGCTACAAGCAAAATTAAGCAGAATTGGCAATAATGTTGTTAAATATTGTTTTAGCTTGCCATTTTTTAAACGTAAATTTAATTTCTATTTAATTTTTATTTACTTATGGGGGGGGCAATAATCCGGGGGGCGATTGTCCTACGGGGGCAATTGTCCGGGGGGCGGTTGTCGGGGGGCAATTGTCCGGGGGGCGGTTGTCCAGGGGGCAGTTGTCCGGACACCATGTAAAATAAATGGTGTCCTTAACTTTGTCTATAAGCAGGCTCTTAACCAAATAGTTACTGATAGATTCATCCTGGTTCAGCTTTTTATTGCTCTCTTGTCTCAAGTCGGTGACACTGTATCCACAGCTTGTGAAGTCTATTTTTGAGACTACATCATTAAACGCTTCTTGAACCATGTCAGTAGAACCCATAACTTCATTTTCTTGCTGTCTGTTTTCCAAAATCGTCTCTATTCTGCGATCATAGGCTGCAAAATGCTTCTTTATACAATTATTATGATAGCATACATCTGCAGCGAATACATCTTTGTATTCGTTCAACATCGCTACTCTGGTAAAAACATCGTCTTGGAACAAGTGAGCATAACTCAATAACTTTTGGGCACGACCTGGAGTACATATCCGAAACAAATCATGGTCAATGTTTCCACCTTTCAATTTGACTCGAGCTGAACCACAAAATACGCACACTTTCATATCCTTGATATGCTGTGTTTTAATCCTTTTGCTTGAACTATTTTCTGGAGGAGTTAATGCTTCCCCTAAGGAGGAATCGGAGGGTTCAGAATCAGCATTTTTAGACTTCTGGCTACGTTCAACGAACTTTTTATATGTTGCATAGCACGAAGTGCTGTGATACTGGATATAAGGAGTCTGACTCTCAGTAAGAGCTTTCAAACGCTTGCTTTTGTCATCATTTGGGTACGCAGAAGCCAACTGAAGCAAATTTTTTATTCCATGTTCTCCGCTGCTCAAATATTTCTCTCTACTTGGGCTTTTGTTCTTCTGGCACAAATACATTTACCAAGGTTTGAGCTATGCTTCTTTTCTGGCACAAGTTGACATACATCCTAAAAAAATAAAATGTACTAAGACTTCTTGCAATTGCAATTATAATAAACTGGTTCTATTCTATACATATAAAAATTCATTTGCAACACATTGGCCTTTATATTTATGTTTTAAATATTCAATTCGATTATTACTTACCATGATCTATCATCTGTTGAATCACATAATGAATACAGGGATCCTCAATTTGTAGCTACTACCAATACTAAACTTGAAACACAATAAATATGACTTAGTTACTCTAAAGAAATCAAATAGATCGATTCTATAAGAAGTTCAAGCATTTTACAACAAGCAAGCCTAAGAATAATATAAAATTAGTACTATTTTTGTATATTTTGGCTATTTTTTCAAGTATTTTACAACCATTTTTGTCGATTTAAACCCGAAATTTAGACATTTGTGCATACTTTATTTTAATAAATTCTTTCAGAGCTATTAATATCTAATTTCTTGACTATTTAGTTCGATATGATTAGTTAGAGCTAGTTTATGCACCAAAATAGCCAAAAATGTCATTTTTGCGATTTCTTGACAATATTTACTTAATTTTTTACAATTTTTGCTGTTATTTTTTGACATTTTTGTCAGTTTTCTTGGTTCAGGCAGCAGTATGTTACAAAAACAGATTCTCAAACAACAAATTGCCCTTAAAAAAATTTTCAAATCAAGAATGACAAAAATACGAAAAACTGATAAAATTTTGCCATTTTTGCCAATTTTTTGCCAGTTTGACCACTTTCGCACCAATTTGGTGCGATGGCATAGAAAAATTCGGATTCTGGGCCCCAAAATTAGTCTAGATCAGTCGTCAAAACCTCTGCACCCAGAAATTTATACGAACTCTGGGCCAGATCCTAGACTATAGCACATGTCTGGGGGCTGAGAGCTTTCATCCAATTTCTCCATCTTCAATTGATACATTAATCTGGATAAGTCATGCTGTGCCTCGTGGAAGGTATCTCTTTGGAAGGCTGATCGATATCGCCCCTTGGTTATAATTTTGAACACTCTTCCGTCTTTAATATTTCTGTTAACCTTTGATTTTAGGATTAAAGTATGTGCAGGGTTTCCTTTGTTTACGATTTCATATAATAAATCATTCGTAAGATCTGAGTTTTTTAAACTTACGTTTAAGTCTCTCACAACATCTTCAACCGAACCATAACGGCCCGGTCCTAGTGTCACTGGTGTGCTGTAATGCCGTGCAACCTTAGTCCGGGTGATACGCATAGTTTCATCCCGAGTTACCCCGGCTTTTGTACACTCATTACAGTCTCTAAGAATCATAAAAACGGTATCTTTATAATCAATATTTAAAAAGAGGGTGTCCAGCTGAATTTCACATATCCCCCACCTCATACGAATCACGACCCAATTCAATGGGTCCGTGGAGCTCTGTTACAAAGTTGGCTAGTGTGTTGTTAGGGTGTACAAACAGGGACGAGGAGGACGGGAGTCTGACGTAGAAATGGTTAGGAGTCATGTTGCATACTAATTAAGCTTCATTACTGCATCAGCTTTTATATAGGTATTGAAGCTTTCTGGGTAACCTAGCCACTTCACCAGGTACATTTTTCTCTTTCCTGTACCTTTGCTTCCTAAAATTTTCTCAATTTTAAACACATTTTTTCCTAAATTAAATGCCACTTTCTGCAATTCCTCGCGGTAAAAGCTTCCCGAGATCTCTTCTCCATTCAAATCTTCAACGTAATACATCATTATATCGCCCTTACGTCTCATAGCTCTAACTTTAAAAATCTCGCGTGTCCAGCCTTGCTCAAATCCCTTCGCGAATTTATTCCCCGAACGTGACAGCCTTACATAATCATTGATTTTGAAACGCGCAGAGTGTGGTGGTGGTGGTGGCGGCACTCCATCTCTTCTCGGGCGCTTGCCTCTTTCTAAAACATCGTTAGGTGTTGTACCGATCGTACGATGGTGTGAACGGTTGTAGGATGAAGCCAATGAACCAAGAACGTTTATATATCTGTATGTTTTTGTGTGTAAAATAGCGGTGCATGCGTTCCTTCATGGTACGTTGAACTCTTTCAGCTAAAGAAGCCTTATGTATAGAATTGGAAGTGTAATAGCTGATATTAAACTCTGACAGCATGTTCTGAAAAGCGCGTCCTATAAATTCTTTTCGTATATCCATACAAAAATAGCCAGGAATCCTGTTTTCTTTCAATATGAGCGTTTTGACCGCTTTAGCAACTGTTTTAGGCAATTTATTTTTCAGGGGAATTAACCATAGGTATCTAGAGAATACATCTATTATAAATACGATGTAACGGTAGCCATCGTTATACACTGAATATCTTTGCATGTCTGTTAAATCTGCCTGCCAAATAGAGTTAATCGTGGCGGCTGTTGTCTTGGCTGTTTTAAACCTTTTTCTCACAGGCTTTTGAAGTGTATAAGCATCTTGTCCCCGCAAAAATCTTTCAACATTTTTTTGCTTACACCATAAACACCTCTGTACAATCTATTAACGCCACCATAGGATGCGGGGTTAGAAATGTCATAATAGTGCTTACTTAATACGTTAGCCATTTGCGTATTTTAAAGGCACGTGGATAAGGTTGGCCGCCTGCTCTCTTCTTTCTCCTCTTCAGAGACACTACAGCTGCTGGGGGCGAAGGTGTACTTAGTTGTGACACGTGCGATGCATGTTCCAAGTCTTTTAACCTATTCAGATTACCTATCAATGTTTTGGGGACATTTATTTGTTGTAGTTTTGCTTTAATATGCCTCCATCCTGTTGGTGAGGGCCTATCCCACTTTCTCACCAGATCATGAACAATATCAACGATATTGGACCCTTGTACCCTTGTTCCTTCAACAATGACCTCGCATGTATCGGTCCACTTTATGATGGGGTCCTCACTCAATAGATTATAAAGAATTAACCCTTTATTCCTGAATGTATGGGGGAGGCTGTTTTTTAGCATATGTTCGGTGTTGTGTTCCGTTGCTCTTTGGTTGCCCAGGTCCTGTGTCGCTATGTTCAGCGCTACTCAAGCTGTGCCTCACGGGGGGCTCTGTAGGATGCTTATAATCTTCGTACTTATGAGGAAATTTCTGCAAAGCCTCTTGGTACAAGATCCTTTTCTCATCAGGTGCCTTTTCGCTGTTTAATAGGGCTAGCAACTCACTTTCCATTCTTTTAAACCTACTTTTACGGGGCTCTAGAGCCGCGTCTGGAGTCTTTGAACTTTGTAATGAAGCATACACCTCGTGCGGAATCACAACCACCTTCTTCATTATATTAAGCTAGTCAGTAAAGGGCGTAAAGGGCCCAAAACTGAAAATAAGATGGGCAGGAACGATCCTCCTCTTTGTACAATAATGCGCTTTTTCTTACCCGCAGTCTGACTTTTATGAGCGAGCGTCCGTATTATGTTCTTGTAACGACGTAAGCGAGTCTTCTGAGAGGGTTTCATTGGTATATTACATTTTATAACATTAAGACAGATTTCACAGATGCATTTTAAAAAGTCAGAGTCGATATTTTTAACAAACATCTGCTGCAATGCCCGAGGCAGTCGTTGATAGATTTTTATTAATTCGCGGTATTTCTTTAACCTATTCGTCATTCTGGAATATACACAGTTTCAGGTTCGCTTGGAAATTATTCGTTCTTAGAAGCACCCTAAACGTGTTTCGCGGGTGAAGGTCACATACCAAATAGCCATAACGCTGGTTTGTGACCGGCTTATACCCCAATTTGTGACACATCTCTACGTTGCGCGAATAAGACTAGATATTGCGTATTTAGCGACACATCGCGCATGTATCTATTTTTGAAAAATAGATTCTGATTGATGAAGCACACGCTTATGTCAAGGTGGTGGGAGAATACTGTAAATATCTCGGCAAACGTTTTATCCATCTCCAACATGAGGTCGTCAATTACGATGACTGTATGTTCATTTCCCTTTAACGAATTAACGTCAGAGACCCCCTTGTGGAACAAAACATCATCTTAGTACTCGTTGAACACTGATTGATACGTCGAATAGCACCATATAACTTTATACACAAATTTTGAGAACATCTCCCCCTTTTCTTTAATGATTTTAAGCATAAACACCGTTTTACTACATCCTGTAGGTCCAGATATAATACATGTGGATGGGCTCGTGAACCTGAATTTTTTTACAGATTCCATTTCTAACACGTCACACCCCTAAGTGGGTCATTTACAAAATATTACAAATTTTGAGTGCTGCTCCTTATATGTTGTTTCCTTCTTCCACAGAACCGTGACTGACGATGATGTACAGCCCCCCCCATCATCGATATCATGGATGAACCCGTTGACCGTGCATCTACAGTATCCATCCCCGCCGATGAGTCCTCACCAGCGACACCTGTAGCACGAAACATTTCAAAGCGTAGGTGTGATGACGAACCCTCCACGTCAGGTATAAAGCGTCCCAGGGTTGTTAGAACACCAGTAATAGAACCCCAACCCTCAACGTCTTACGCATCAAACCCCACAATAGCGCTTTCCACAAATATACCCCCTTATTCGTCCTCCACAGCAGCTCCCCGTTCTGTTGAGGCTGCCGTAATAGATCCCCAACCCTCAACGTCTTACGACACAAACCCCACAATAGTGACTTCCTCAAATATAGCCCCTTGTTCAGCTCCTGGTACAACCTCCACAGACGCTGCCCGTTCTGTTGAGGATGGCATAACATTCGAGTTGGTGCGCACCGCAACCCCCACCCCGGCCTTGACTAGAAATCGGTATATAGTCAGGGTTGATCCTAGATCCATGTATAGCAACGGTATTGAACACGGACTACGGCGCGTAGAAGAGCGTATTGTAGTTTGCCCTTCAGAACCGCGACGAACGTGAAGTCAGGACGAGGCTGTCCTTCGGATTCGGGTCAGATGACGGTGATGTAGTGATTTTTGGGTAGTAGTACCAGTCAGGTGTTTGGCAGCTGAAGATGTAGAGTATATATTAGGTCGTATAATGCAGACCTCTTAAAGTAGTATAGCCTTCAATATGGACAACTTCACGATAAATATTGACCGTGTATTCCGTGTTGCGGGTCATAATGCCACACTTTATACTCTTAACTTCAATTCTCAGGCGAATTTTAGACGGCATATAAACGTCGATCGTGGTTGCGGCTTTATAGTAGTAGTCTTGGCTCGTATGTTTAATGTACTAAATACACGGGTCAAAAACATTTGGTTGCCTACGGTGGTGGAGCGTGCCCGTAAACTAGCTGTAGACTGTGAACTTGAGTTTGACTGTAACATGGGTCCTGAGGAGCCGAGAAGGGTAGAGCAGGAAATGAATGTTCGTATAGTTGTATTTGGCCTGGATGATCGTCGTAGAACTGTGTATGTTTTTAAAAGCTGTGTGAGAGATCGTACAAGACCCCTACTTATTTTAGGGCTGTCAGGGACAACGTATTCCCCATCCGTAATATAAGGGACCTTTACGCGAGTTATGACAAAAGTCGAAAATATGGACGACATCATGATTTGTGTAAGGGGTGTCTCGAGTTTGCGGATGATATAGTAAAGCATTATAAAGAATGTCACATGGT
This sequence comes from Bathynomus jamesi, assembly GCA_023014485.1. Classification (NCBI taxonomy): domain Eukaryota; kingdom Metazoa; phylum Arthropoda; class Malacostraca; order Isopoda; family Cirolanidae; genus Bathynomus; species Bathynomus jamesi. The sequence continues at coordinate 261,131 of JAJOZX010003508.1, read as the reverse complement.
ATGTGAGCAGTGTAAAAGCGCCAAATGCAAAAGTCGTGTAGTTAAAGCTGAGAAGAGGGAATGTAATGTGTGTAGACGCACATTTTTCGATAATATCTGTTTTGAACTCCATAAATCAATTGGCACGTGCAGGAAAATGAGAATCTGTGAATGTGGTATGTTTTACATGATGGATAATTGGGGAAAGTTTACCCATAAATGTGATGAAATTCACTGTTCTACATGCCATGAGAAATATAGAGTGGTTGGTGTAAAGCATGTATGTTATATAAAAGACGCCAAGCCTAAAAACAACCCTTGTATAACTGTGTACTACGATATAGAAACATACACGAACGCTAAAACCGAAGATGTAATTCCACATTTACTTGTGAGCCAGACTATCTGTGATGAGTGTATGGAGATTGAGTGTGATGAGTGTCACAAATGTGGCAAAAGGACAAACGTTTTTAAAACGAATGTCCACGATAGCCCTGTGAAACTATTTGTGTCCTATATTGTCAAGTTAGCGGACAAGTTAAAAAAAATGACTGTATATTCTCGCCCATAACGGGGCAAAATTTGACACAGTTCCTTTATAAGGAATTGCTTGAGCACGAGTCCTCTGAGATATTTACAGGTGATCCATTGAAAAGAGGCAACAAATTAATACAGATGCAAATAAGAGGTAATGTACAGTTTAAAGACACTTTATTATTCACACCTTGTAAATTAGCAAAGCTACCCAAGGTGATGGGCGTAGCAGCTGAAGTTTCAAAATGATATTTCCCTTACACATTCCTCACTAGCGAAACTTTAAATTACGTAGGACTATCTCCACCTAAACATTATTTTAACTATGATTGTATGAATACAGATGAGCGTGAAGATTTTGACCGATACTACAACAGCTTTAATGAATGTAATCCTTATAATATAGCTGATGAATGTGAGCGTTATTGCGTGAATGATGTCCGCGTGCTTAGAGTATGTTTCCAGGCCTTTAGAAGGATGTACATATGTCGTTTCAAATGCGATCCGCTACAAGTCGCAACCACCATCGCATCATTATGTTTTACGGTGTTCAAGAATAACTTCATGCCTAAAGATACCTTAGCCATTATCCACAGAAACAATCCCCGCAGTTATGGGCACAAGGCTATTTACTGGCTCATACACCTACAGCAGCAGACAGGTGTATACATAAAGCATGCCCGGAACACGGGTGAAGTACCCATTAAGGTTAATGGCCGTGTTTTTTGGGTTGATGGTCTAAGTGAAAACCGTACCACTGGCGAGAAGACTGTGTACTCCTTTAACGGTTGCTGGTGGCATGGATGACCCCGTCCTGAGTGTGGAATCGCAGGAGATATCCACGGTAGATCTCCTGCCGATTGTCTTGCCGTGCTTAAAGATAACTTGCCCGCCGAATGTAAAGTGGGCACAAAAATAGTATTGAACGATATGAAAGCCATTTATATCGAATATAGACCGCCGTATCAGTTAAACGGTGAAGTGTTGCTTGGACGGTTTTACCACATCGTACAAAGTAATGGCGATGTGGATATAGACTCTATCACATGCGAGTTTAGCGTTTTGTACCGTAGAACGTAAAGACAATATATATTTTTCCTGTACTAATATGATTATACGCATTGTATATTTTCAATATATTTAATATAACTGTGTATATTTTTCCTGTGCTAATATTTCGATAATGCACCGTTTTGTATATTTTCAATATATTTAATATAACTATTTTTCCTGTACTAATATTTTGATAATACTATGTTTTGTATATTTTCAATATATTTAATATAACTGTGTATTTTTCCTGTACTAATATTTTGATAATGCACCGTTTTGTATGATTATATATTTTCCATTCATGATGCTATTATTTGACCATATATATGTCCCATTGTATATCCATTAATTCAGCTAAAATAAACAGAATGATGTATTGGCGTTTTATTTATTCCTTTTTGTTTGTACACAATTATATCATTTGTTTGGTTTCTAAAGCGGATTTCAGAATAATTAATTAATTGCTATTTGTCAAATCGATCTTCTAAGCCAAATGGATCTTAAGCCAGGATATATGTTTTAAATAAATAAGTAACGAAGCTGACAACTCAACTTTCTAAGCAGATGACAGAAGAATATAAGGATTAATTAAATACATAGTGCAATCTGGCAACTCAGCCTTCTAAGCCATCTGGCTGATTAATATATGGTTTAAATAAATAAATAACGAATCCGGCAACTCAGCCTTCTAAGCCAACTGGCTGATTAATATATGGATTAATTAAATACATGGCGCAAACTGGTAACTCAGCCTTGTAAGCCAACTGGCTGTGGCGCCCGCTGGCTCTGGCTGATTAAGCCAGAATATGTGGATTAATCAAGTACATGTCGCAAACTGGTAACTCAGCCTTCTAAGCCAACTGGGTGATTAATATATGAATTAATTAAATACATGGCGCAAACTGGTAACTCAGCCTTCTAAGCCAACTGGCTGATTAATATATGGAATAATTAAATACATAGCGCAAACTGGCAACTCAGCCTTCTAAGCCAACTGGCTGATTAGGGACCCTATAAGAGAGCGGCGGCTTGGCTGGAGGAGTCATATGCGCTTGGCTTTCGCCGAGCGAACCCCCCCTCCTCTCTCTCTGTCTCTCTCTTAGGTTAGGTATGCCCCCTTGGGGGATGAGGCCGTCCCACCTTTTCCCCCAAAGAGGTTCCCCCCTTTTACAACAAAGGGGGGTGGGGGTGCCTTGCAACAAAGGGGGTGGGGTGTCTTGTAACAAGGGGGGTGGGGTGCCTTGCAACAGTATGCAATTGCATTGCACTCGTCCATTTTTCGGTCATACTACTAATATAATGTGTAAATTGGAAACTGGAATTTTCGTTGATCCATGGCACACCATTCTTGAAAGGCTCAGTGTGACTAGCAAGCAACTACAAGACAAAAAAATGGATCTCGATCTAGCTGTAATTCTGCCAAAATCATCGGTAACATTTGTGCAAGCGCTGCCAGATCATTTCAATGATTTTGAACAATCAAGAATTGAAAAAAGTGGCACATCAGAATACAGTGCACCATAACAGATCGTGTTTGGTGTAGGAGTGCGAGATTAGACTCATTAGATTATGGCAGAGGTAAAGAAGTGCAACAGAGTCCAAGAGACCACTCCAGACCTTCCAATTTCAGATCCGTCATCGATCGTCTTGTGCAAGAACTTGAAAAGAGAAAAGAGGCTTATTCTCATATGTCTGAAAAATTTGGTTTCTTGAATGATCTGATTTCTCTAAGTGATGATAAAACTCAGAAAATGTTATTTAGATTAATTCAACTTTATCCTGCTGATCTGGAAGAGTGTCTCGGTAATGAACTTATTCAATTCCGCACGGTTATGGAATTATTTTTGAAGAAGACTGACCACGATGACATCAGCAATGCACACTTCATGTATCTCCTCATTCAGGAATCTCAGATCAACCTTTCCAAATGTGGAAATTCTTCTTTGGATGTATCTGTCACTCATGATATCCACTTCTTCCGGTGAAAGGTCTCTTTCAAAGTTGAAGTATATCAAGAACGATTTGCGCACAACAATAACCCCAAAAAGACTGAATTGTCTCTCTTTAATGTGTATTGAAAGTGAGGTGCCTCGTGGTCTTGACTTCTCAGACACAGTAAATGAATTCGCAATTATCAAAGCACGAAAAGCTTACATTTAAGATTGTTTATTTTATTTTTCTGTTGTGAAATAAACATGCATGATAAAATCTGCATCTAAAACTATTCCCCCCCCCCCCAAGATATTCTCGGTTTCAACAGAGATAAAGGCCCCCCCCCCATAGTTTGAGTCGCCTCAGGGCTTCCACATGTTTAAATCCGGCATTGATTCAGCCATTAGAAATATATAAGTATATGCATATAGGTATAAGCGCAATAAAAAGCCCACTCTGTTACTTTTCTGAAGAAACCCGAATAATAAAATATACACCTATTACAAAATAATGGGCAAATAAAAATATGGAAATTTTTTGGGACCCCCCCTATATATATATGACTGCTTGAAACATTTGTAATTACAGCTTAAGAGGAAGTAAAATAAAAATTATAACATTTTTTAACAGGAACATTTTGCCCATACGCCCATTTCAGGGTACAAGCAACTCGCAGCAGCTTTGCCAAGCAAACAGGGGGTCTCCGTACGTAGTTCATCACTACTGAAAGCAACAATGCTTTAGTTGGGGGGCTTAGGGTCAAAATATCATGTAATTGTGCAAATGATGATACTGTACAGGCAACACATTTGGCACACATACCCTTTATGACATAAGATTTCTGAAAAAAAAAAAGTTGGGCAACGTCAACCTGCACCCTGGCGGCCATTTTTGGCATACCCAAAATGGCCTCCGCTGGGCCTTCCCGATTAATATTAGAAATCACCAATATCTCAGCCATTTTTGTTTGTATTTTGCTGAAATAAATGTCTATGGTCATGTTTTTGAGGTCACGGAATCGAATGATGTAGGTTAAAAATTTCAAATACAGCTTATTTTGGATTGAAGTCCTGTATTATTTTAAATATCCAGTGAAAGTACACACAAAGACCATAATACAAACTTAATTCAATATCCAAGCACTAACATTATAAGAATTGCCGAAACTAATTTCAGTAATATACACATTACTGATAACTATGCACAAAAAGAATCGTCTTTGACTAAACGAAAGAACTCTTTAAAGTATATGTATATACAATACAAATATATCAATATACATTTAAACAACCAATTTTCTAATTAAAAATGTGTAACATATCATATTTATGAAAGAAAATCCAAAAAATACTTCATTAAAGGTAACAATGGTTGTGCAAAATTGCAGAAAATATTTCATATGCTCATTTGTATAAAGCAGTGCATGGTAATCCATTTCTAAAGCATGAACAGCAACCTTTGTATCCTCTACTGCAGCGACGCTTATTAAGTTGGATACAACTTTTAGCAACTGGTGGCTTGCTGGTCCATACTGGCTTCCATCCTTCAACTTCTTTTATCCAACCCCATTCCGCTGGATCTGCTGGTACAGGTTCGCGTTCAGTGGCTTGACTCCATGCATGACTTCCCTGGTACGCTGCTCTCATTGCGTGGTGATTTAGTGTGTCTTGGGTGGGTGGGATCAAATCATAAGAACGCTGCTTCCTGGCGAACAAGTCCAGTCGGGCATCATCTATACGTTTACACTCAGTAGCCCTGTCATACATAACTGCCACAAACATTTCGAGAACCTCTAAGGACCTGTCATCTATTGCGTCTGGCTTTTGACTCAGCTCCTTGAATACCTGTGTAACTTCGGGATACACCATCCAGGTCTGCCATGCCGACTTCTTGTCATAGCCACGAAAGTATGAGCACACATCGCACCCAGTGAAGGAATGAAAGAAGGGGAGTGTTACGGCTTTCTCTTGGCCAATCGCTGCAACAATATCATGCGCTGGAATCCAAGTGATGTCCTTGCCTCTACCGAATATCACCCACAGCTTCTGTAGTCCCAGATCAGAGAGTTGCTGCATCACATGCACATATGTTACTGCGATGTCAGTATCATTCAGCGCAGTAACTAGGGAGGGGCAACAGGAGCAGCTGACCCGGGCGCCAAGCAGAGGGGGTGCCAAATCACAAAGACATACTATACTATTTTTATTTAAAAAAATCTGATATAACGCGATTTGACAAGTAACCAAAACGTCAACTCTCGGAATTACTTTCTACGCGCGTATACATCGCGTAACAGAGATATCGGCCGTACTGCGGTTTGTTGTTGTTTGGAATTATAGACTTTATAGTCTACTAGTGAAATGTGTTATACACTTATCGTACCTATAAAATTAGTAAAAAACGCTAACATTTAGTGAGTTTTCATCCAAAAATGTTGCTTGGACAGGTGTTTAGATTGGTATTTAGTTATTAATCAATAATCATGCCAAACATTTACCAATGTTACTGTATATCATAGAAAACTACGTTATGCTAGGAAGCAGTATAGACATAGCTTTAATTTGTATATTATGGCGTTATTTTAGGCCAAAATGAGTGACAAATTTATTTGTTATCGATTTCCAATATCTAGAAAGTATGATGAATTAAGTTCATGAAAGTTTTTCAAAGAAAAGAAAGAGGAATAATAAAGGCAAAAATTAGGATCTGTACTGTTTTTATTAAAAACAAGAAATAAGAAGATTGAAAGTGGCGGTTGGGATTTGGAAAAAAGAAAAATAGAATTTTTAAAAAATAAAAAAGAGAGCAAAAGAACACAACTAAATATAGTATGTGTTGTAAAAAATCAATTTTAATACTTAAATATGAAGTAGAGTTTAAAATAACAAAATTTATTCTTTTCTTGGTTGAAATAATCTTTTAAAACTGTCACGTAAAACGCTACATCTGACAGTCAATCGATTGAGTTGGTACATTTTGGCTCCCGCTTCTTTTTGGCGATATAATCTGCAGAAGGCAGCGTCAATCCTCAGTAAAATTTCCCCTCTTTAAATCATTAATTTAATGAGGCATAAGTTATCTAAATTATAATTATATTTATTATTTTTATGTTTTGATAAATATATAAAGAGATTAATGTCTTGAAGTTAAAACTTCTAAGTTAACCTCTAAGTTAAAACTAATAAAAAATTATTTGAGGTCATCAGTATGCCAAGAACGTCTTTCTAATTTGGCTATTATATCTATAGAAAATGGAATTGAAAGAAAGCTAAATTATGACACGCTTATAGATGAATTTGCATCAGTTAAGGCGCCGAGAGTGAATTTGTAACTTAATTTCTAGATTTTATTTTATATGAAAGAAAGTAAGATTGTACAGAATATCTCATTTCTTAATAAAAACATTTTTTGTCAACAAATTTCTTCAATGTATACTACCTGGTACTTTTATTTATAGCCTAACATTATATATAATAAATTTTATATCCCTCGTCTTCCTGACCCACTGTCCCGGGCGCACAAACACCTAGTTACGGCACTGGTATCATTGGCAATGACTAGCACATGAGTTGCAGCTTGCAATGAATTTGCTTAATTCTGTTTTGTTTGCTGGGTTCTTGAGAAAGTTCTGCCAGTCATTGGAGACTTTGTTGTATCATTTACTCGACTCCTGACTCCATGTCCTCTTCTACCTCTTTCTTCTAATTTCAGACTGTGTTCCTTAGAAACACCGAAAACGACATCTATATGGGAATGTTTTTCGGCATGTTTGATAATGCGTGACATGAACGGATCTGTGAAAAATGCTCTGTATGAATTTATCCCCAATTAACCCACCCCTAACATCTCCAGTCTAACTGCAGAGTAGGTTAAGCCTAGCCTTGTAGGGTCAGTCTAGAGATGCCGGAAATGGTCAAGAGCGGGTAGAGTAAATTGAGGTCCACAGTAGGATTCCTCACCAAATTAGGTTAGGGTAATTTACCGTAGCCTTTGTTAAACTATGAGTTGATGCTAGGTCTTAGACCATGATGTAGGCCTAATCTAACTTGGACCTAGTTTAAACTGAGTGTTATTAGATAAGTCCTGATCTCCTCAGCCATGCCTGATCTTCTTTATAGAGTCCTTCTTCTATTTGCTTAATTTAGGTGTGCGCACTTAAAGCTGATGTTTTTTTTTCCGTTTCAAGCCTCTCTCACGCCATGCCGCTGTTACCGCATGTTCTTTGTTCTGGCCTTTTTTTTCTCCAGTTTTTTTGTACTGGTTGGTTGATTGGTAATGTCATTGTTTTAATACTACCAAGTACACTTTATCACACAGTATATAAATATTAGTGTGAAGATTAACTCTGGTCAGCAACCGATTGGTTTTATCCACCCAGTCATTGACATAAAAAGAGTTAAATAATTGTTAGATTAACTACTTACCTACTCAGGGAACCATTTTCATTACCTCCCGACTACTCACACGTATCAGTTTTTTGTAGGACCCTTGATATACTCTCCAAACGTCATGTTTTTGTGTGATGGCATGGTATGCAACATCGCTGTACCTTCAGTGCTATGCCCTCTAACCCCTAAAGTTAGCGCCACTAACGCTAACACTAACTATCATAAAATTTAGCGGTGCTAACACTAAACATTCATTTCAACTGTTAGCGCCAAAATACAGTTCAAAATACAGACTGAGGAACAATTCACCACATTAAACAGCACACCCATCATAAACATCAATACAACACTCAAGACATTCAGTCAGATCATCAATAATGCAAACAAATACATACCCAAGGGAAACATTAGGAAATACAACCCAAATTACACTAGAGAAATAGCCCACCTCATAAGGCAACGTAACAACCTCAAACATAACACACAAACACCACACACAGAAGCCATAAAGCAGCAGATACAACAGCTCAACACAGAAATAAACAACAAACTCAAAGAAAAACAAACAGAAACATTTAGAGAATTCATAACGACACTAAACCACTCCACAGCTACATCCAGGCTATACAGGACTATAAACAGCATTACCCACTTTAACAGTGCCATTCACACCTCACACGCAGCTATCTGTCGCAGCCAAAATAATACCCTAACATATACACAACAAGCTAACATTCTAGTTAATCACTACGCAAAGATACTGTAAGTCACTTGAACAGAGACAACAACCAGAAACACGCAGTCAAACAAACAGCCAGACACAAGAAAACCTACAGACTCGACACGACCATTACACCCTCCAATACAGACCAGACCACCAAGATCATCAAAAACATTAAGAATTCGAAGGCTACTGGACCAGACAACATATCTAACATACACCTTAAACACTTGGGTCCACAGGGAATACTAGCATTCACAAACATCAGCACATAGTCATACGAACACTGTATTATTCCTAACATATGGAAACAAGGTAAAATTATTACACTACTCAAACCAAACAAAAATCCAATAGAACCAGCTTCCTATAATCTTACAAATCACCAACCATCACCTTACTAACAAGCAACACAAAAGAACACCAGATAACTCCACAGCTTACACTAAACAACATCAACATTCCACACACTCATAGGACCAAAATACTTGGGGGTCACATACAACACATCATTATCTTCTGCAAACCACATTCAGGACATTAAAAACAAATGTACGTCAAGACTTAACACACTTAGGATACTAACAGGCACAAACTTCGAACATCAGCAGGAAATAACATCACTCATATACAAACAATATATTCGCTCAGTTATGGACTATGCTAGCCCATGCTGGGCACCCATTATCTCAAACACACACATAAACACCTTACAAACAATACAAAACAACGCATTTCGTATCATTACAAGGAGTTACAAGGAAAAGAAGTACTTCAAAAGGCCTTGCGGCCCATACCGAGGAGGTACCAATGCCAACGGGTGCCAGGGAAAATTTTCTACACCCTCAAATAGTGTGCAAGATTTGGTCTTACCTTTCTTGAACTGATCCACAGAGGAACTGTTCACAACTTCTGAAGGTAACCTGGTCCACGTGTCACAGATCTTATACGTAAAGTAATTCCCACACACATTAGTCCTAAACCGTTTGGAATCCAACTTCCAACCATTGTTGCGAGTTGGGTTATCATTTAAACTAAACATGCTTCTAAAATCGACATCGTTGAACCCGCGTAAGATCTTGAGAACCTCGATGAGTTGACCGCGCAGCCTCCGAGTTTCCAGCGAAAACAAGTTCAGGGCGCGTAAGCGTCGATTGTAGCCCATATGCCTAACGAAAGGGATTAACTTTGTGGCCCTCGCCTGCACTCGCTCCAGCCTCTCAATATCTTTCCTGAGGGTGGGCAACCAGAACTGCACTGCATACTCCAGGTGCGGCCCAACCAGGGAATTGTACAAATAGAGCACAATCTCCTTGTTCTGAAACTGAGATTGCCTCCTGATATAACCCAACAGCTTCTGGGCTTTCTTTTCCACCTCTACGCACTGTTTGGTAAACTTAAGGTCGCTGCTAATTAGCACACCCAAGTCCTTTTCCAAATCAGTCGCCTCGATATTGTTCCCCAACATCGAGTAGTCCGACTTGGGATTGGCGTAGCCAATGTGCATCACTTTGCATTTACCCAAGTTAAACGGCATTTGCCATTTTTCGGACCACTCTCCTATCCTACCTAGGTCCGCAAGCAGTTGCTCGATCGCTTCGGGCGTCCCAACATTGGCCCCAAGCTTGGTGTCATCAGCGAATTTGGCGATCCGACTGACGATGCCAGCGTCGATATCATTTATGTAAATGATAACCAACAGTGACCCCAAAACGGAACCTTGAGGAACCCCACTAGTGACCGAGGCCTCACCCGAACTAACCCCTTTAATTACAACCCTCTGCCGCCTATTCTTCAGCCAGTTTTCAATCCACCTACCTACTTCCCCACCGATACCCAGCGCGCGGACTTTCGCCATTAGCCCTACAGGATGTACTCAAACAACACCAATAGAACACCTGCACACAGAAACAAAAATACTGAAAATTAGGGAACATTTAAACATGAGGGGAACACAATTCATGGCAGCAGCGACAACTAACTCACAATACCCTTGCCACTACATGTACAATCATGCACCAACACCTCGCACCATTAGGGTAACACCAGAGAGACATTATAACCAAATACTCCATTCCATGCCCCACAGACATCACACAGTACAGAAAACACATACACACACACCTAACCCACAAAGCACTGACACGACTCTGTCCGAATGCTGTCCTAGGTGCGAAGCCGCCACCTATTGACAGGTCAGAGACCAGCCTGAGCAGATTGGATCGAGTTAACTTAGTACGATTGCGATGGGGACATCACACCAACTTACAGACATATAAACACAGACTAGACAACTCCATAGACGACACCTGCCACCTGTGCCACGACACACCACAAACAATTGAACACATTATGACAAACTGTACCGCTCTAGCACAACATAGAACACAACACAACATCACTAGTGCGCTGAACCTCTGGTCCACTCCGGAGAGGGCGATCGGTTACCTGCGTGTTGCCGGCTTGCTCGATCAGGGTGGGCTGATCGGCTAACCAACAACAACAACAACAACTGTTAGCGCCGCTAACGCTAACGCTAATTTTGTCGCTATTTTTTTCTGAAACCACCCCAATTTATATATGTTCTGCTTTCAGTAATATACTTACATATATTAGCACACACCTTGATATAATTGGTTGCTAAGGTACAAAAATGTGACGTTATAGTCTACAAAAATTAAGACATTTTTATGTAGGAGTCGAGTTCCTTTCGTATATATTACTACGAAAAACAAATCTACAGAAGAATAAATTTTATTCAATTTATACCTCTATATTTAATTCAAATACACAAATTGAAACTCAAAGAAATGCTAAAATACTGAAAAAAGAGTGAATCATACCAAAGCTTGAATGGTCCATTGATATTACAGATTAAAAATAAAAATGGATATTACTGAAACAGTGATGTGGCGAATTGCATTAATTTTCAAAACAAACAAAAACATTAGGTGGTCAGTACTCTTAAATTATCAATAATTTTATAGCTACTTCAGACTTTTTTTCATTTTCAACAGAGTCAATTTCTCGAAATTCGAATCGGACAGGCCTGATCTTTTAGGCTTAGGAAAAATTAGCGATTGAATTTCTCTAAAAACTTAGCGCCGCTACCCGTTGTTTCGCTAACAGTTTTGAAAATTAACGGCGCTAACAGTATTGCTAATAAAAAGTTAGCGGAGCTAATCCCAGCACTGTGTACCCTACAGTGACAGCATCCGTATTTGGTTCAGAATCAGGCAAATTAATAGTTTTCAGTTGTTCTTCCCAAGGCCGGATTAAGCATTGTTAGGGCCGGGGGCAATGAATATTTTCGGGCCGGTGTCACTAGAAAAACACTAGAAAAAACACAATTCTTCACCTGATACATCATACATGAGTGATGTGATCAGCTGACTGGGATCAATCAACAGAAAACGAAACAAAAACAAAGATGTGATTCCAGAAAATATATACTTTGTTCACATAAATGGGATACTAAACTAGGTTTTGTAGAAGCGGAATCTAGAATTTTTTTCTTCCTCACGGTCGACCAATTATTTCAGCGGTAGATTATAGCGTTTACATAGTTTCTTGGGGTCGGTCAGCATCTTGGGGCCGGTCAGCATCTGGGGCCGGGGGCAAATGCCCCCTTTGCCCCCATTATAATCCGCTACTGGTTCTTCCACAAGACTTGATTTGTTACCTTTATGCATTTTTTCACGATCACTGAGAGACGCCGGATATACATTATTTTCAAACTAAAGAACTCAGGCATATCATAACCAGCTGACCTGGCTTGTTATGAACACACGTGAAAATAGGTTTTCGATGTCCTTAAGTTCTTTATCGCGTGTCTGTTTAGGAGCTTTGGTTTGCTTGAACAGCTGAAACTTAGACTTCTTAATGTGCTCTTCAAACAATGAAGCTGTATCAACCGCCTTAAACCTCTCCATGAACGTATCAAACTTCTCTTGTCCGGAGCACTTATAAACCATCAATTGTTCTAATATGGCCAATGGCGCGATGTCCTTGGTATCTATCGCCAGCAGGTCACCTGACTCTTCACAGAATGGATTACCAAACTCTCGGAATATGGTGGTTAACTTTGTCACGTTTGAGAGGAATGTTTTCTGGTATGATGAAGAGGCTTGATGAATTTAGCGTGTAGCGTCTTGAGCGATTTGGAGGCACATTTCAGGTTTTGTACAATCAACCTTGCTGATTTCAGAAAAGAAATCAAAAATTTTCTGCAACAAGCAGAACACCTCCTTTTTCGCATGTAAAAAATACAAAATTCTTGTTAATTACAGTTGGCAACACTGACTGACATGGTACTTCTGGCAGCTTTCTAATTATTCTCAGTGAGTCATCCCCTGGAATTTCTTAGTTCTACGCTAGCTCGCTTGAGAGAAACAAGTGTTTTTTCTGTGGATAGGGTGTTCAAAAACCCCAAGGTACTAACGAGAGGTGCATTTTGTGATATATACATTATACAAATTTCTTTGTTTTGTTGTGTTTTACATTGTTTATAAGTTTATATGTCTTAGGGTATATATATACCTATGGCTATTTATATACATAATACATATGTGTGTGTGTGCAGTATATTTTTATATATATATTGGTAAACTTATTGTTTACCAATAAACCAAGCCTTATATATATATATATATATATATATATATATATATATATATATATATATATATATACTCATAATCATATATATTTTTTATTTATACGTTTGTGTTTTTGTTTCAGTGTTCCTGTGTGATACTTGTTGAGTTTTGCTGGTACAATGAGCATGCAAAGAGCACGGGGATCTGCCAGCCACATTGTCCTTGGTTCTCTACTATCAGAGCTTCCTCTGTCTGAACTTCCAACCCGTATACAAGTTACAAGGCATTTCCTCTTCTTGAAGGAGAACAAGTACACCAGCAACAGGGAGATTCTTCCGGAGGTATGCCAAACACTCATTGACCTTTGCAATCGTGCTAACATTTCATCACAGCCAATCAAGAATGTTAAGACCAAGCTGCTCCGATTGATGGAAAAAGGCTCACAAGCATCGAAGCAAGACAAGCATGCCACAAAAACCAAGAAGTTCGAGGAAAGCCTGAATCAATTGTTTGACATAGCTGTCTGCCAATGCGATGATCTGTCTGCATGCCACTGTGAAAAAGAAATGAAAATTCCACGACGAGAGCATGCCTTTCTGATCGACCAGAGAACCACGCGGATCATGCAGATCAGTCGGGTGGATACGAATGTGACTCAGATGATGGAGAGAAGGAAGTCAAGAGAGGATCGGATGCAAGAAAGACAAGAAGAAGAGAATAGAAGAAAAACGGAACGGCAAGAGGTAGCATCCTCTGCAGATGTGGTCGAATCAGCTCAAGCAGAAGCAGACTCCAGTGGTGAAAGTGTTGGTGATGAGTGGATGGGTGATAGTGCCCAGGAGGACAGGAACATCACACCGATTCCCACTGTTGCTTTGGAAGCTGACCGGTATGGTGTATCGAACAGGGCTGCTGCAGCTATCAGCACTGCAACATTGGTTGACTATGGCATCATTAGTTCTGATGATCAGATAAACGTAATTGACCACCACAAAGTATGGAGAGCACGGCAGAAGGTACGGAGGGATCTGAAGGAAGCAGTAACTTACCACGATGTGGAAGTCACTGCTTTATTTTTTGATGGGCGGAAATACATGACACTTGTCAAAGAGAAAAAGGGGAACAAATGGTACAGCACAAAGAAAGTTGAGGACCACTATGTGCTGGTCGGAGAGCCTGGAACCTTCTATCTAAGCCATCTGACACTGGAACGAGGAACTGGCACTGTCATTGCGGATGGACTTCAAAATGCGATTGAAGAAATGGGTATTGCAAACAAGATAATTGCAGTGGGAGCCGACAGCACAGCCACAAACACAGGGCACAGAAGTGGAGCAATACACCTGCTAGAGTGCCGCCTGGGTCGCCCTTTGCACTGGTTCATCTGTAGTCTGCATATAAATGAACTCCCACTGCGCCACTTGTGCAAGGAACTCATCGGCCCAACAGAATCTGCAACTCAATGGAAAGGACCATTTGGCAAAGCTTTGGCCACATGTGAAAGTCTGCCACTTTTCTCAGAGGAATTCAATGTATTGCTGATGGCCACACTCTCCCGGATGTTGACCTTACTGAATTGAGTCGTGACCAAGCCTACCTCTACAGAATGATGAAAGCGATAAGGACTGGTGTCATTAATGAAGATCTTCTACGAGAGAAGCCTGGACCAATCTCCCATGCAAGATGGGTTACAACTGCCAGCAGAATTTGTCGGCTGTATGTAGCGATGGCGCAGCCAAGTGATGAACTGTATTCACTCACACAGTTTGTTGTGTGCCACTATGGACCCATGTGGTTTAGCATCAAGTGTCATCCAAGCTGCACAGATGGCCCAAAACATTTCCTGGAGCAAATCAAGCTGCTACGATCACTGCCACCAGCTAGCAAGACTGTCACATGGCCTGTGATCCAAAGAAATGCATATTGGGCTCACCCTGAAAATGTTCTATTGCAGATGCAGATCAAGCAAACCGGAAATTGGCCATCGATGTAATCAAGACCATTCGACGAGCTCCCAAACCTGCTCAACAGCAAGTCAGAGAATTTTGGCCACCAAAGATCAAACAAAGTGCTCAGAATTTGAAAGATTTACTTCCACCAGTGGAGGAGTGCACAATGGAACCACCACTCACGAAGCAGTTCTCTGTCGAACAACTCGATAAGATCACTGAAGAGCCCCTTGTTGTCTGGATACCATGTCACTCCCAAGGTGTAGAACGCTGTGTTAGGATGGTAACTGAAGCGTCTGGGGCAGTGTATGGAAGGGATTCAAGAGATGGTTACATTAGAGCAGTACTTAAATCCCGTGACTTTATGCCGTCATTCAAAACTAAACAAGATTTTAATGTATCATTTACTAAATAAAACTATCTAGTCTACCTACCTACCTACCTACCTACCTACAGTGTATTTGTTCATTCCAAAAATAAATTGCTCCAAAAATAAATTGCTCAAACCCTAGGAAAGCAAGTGTCCAAAAGTTATGGGTAACTAGCAATTTTCACGATTTTCACATGCGAAAAAGGAGGTGTTGCACTTGTCACAAAACAATTTTGTTTTCATTTTTTAATTTAGGGAGGTCAATTCTACAAAACCTGAAATGTGCCTCTTGATCCGTTACACTTTGCCCAATGACGCTACACGCTATTGATGATGCTTAGGGTATGTGATGTTGTCTTTCGTGGGCACAGGCAGTTGTAGCTTCATAGCTTGCTACAATGTGACCTACTTCTGGTGCAGCCATCATCCAGTGACGCACTGCAGCTGAATTCCCTATCAAACCAATTGCTCCACCCTCATTTGATCAAAACGTTGTTTGGTTCATGAGCCTGGTCTATGACCATTGACGAAAACTCATGATTAGACTTATTAATAACACACCGATCGGCCATTGTCAACAAACTCTCTCTACATATCTGGAAAGCGACTTTCCAGCAATATCATGTCTACAACATGAATAGGTAATCGGCGTGAATAATGTGTTGTCATTGGCAAACAGAAAGGGAGCCAGAGCGTACATAGAGTCCTTGTATATAGTGAAGTTCGCTTCTCTGAGAGACCGTACATACGCCAGCATTGTCATTTCAGCCTCAAGAATGAGATCCCAATATAGGAACTGTGGCCTATCCACCCTTCTCCTCTGGCACCCACTGTTCAAAACTGGGAATTTCGATCCCTTCATGCTCTGCATCTTTACGGCTCATAAAGGAAGTCATATTGAATTTTTAGGAAAATGGTCGTATTAAAAGTTTTTAAGCTACATTACTGGATTTCTTGACCTCAAAAACATGACCATAAACATTTATTTCATCAAAATACAGACAAAAATGGCTGAGATACTGATGATTTCTAATATCGGGGATGACCCAGCGGCGGTCATTTTGGATAGGCCCAAAATGGCCGCCAGAGTGCAGGTTGACGTTGCCCAACTTTTCTTCAGAAATCTTATATCAAAGGGTATGTGTACTAAATCTGTTGCTTGTATCATCATTTGCATATTTGCAACCCTAAACAGTAAGCACCCCTACTACTTTGTGTTATATCGGTTCAAAGAATATCCAAATTCGTATCCATTTTTGCGCAATTTTCGTCAGTTTGTATTGCAGACTGCTCTAGTTATTATCAATCTAGGCGCACGACTCTTCAGGAGCAAAATGCACCCTAAGTTTGCGTTTCTACCCCAAGGCAGCACAAATCTACCTTTATGAATCAGTTTCATTCGTATCCCATGCTTGCTCTATACAAGCCGGACCAAAAACCACAAGCATTTGCAATCATTCTGTTTACTTTCTTGTTATCAGAGTTCACTCTTTTTCTCCATTAGATCGTGCTATCCAAAGATACGAATTTTATAATTAATGTCGTTTTTGTTTAATCTGAACTCAATTAATGTAATTTATCCACATGTTCGCTTCATTTTAGTCGTATATCCCATCCAGTACAGTACTATATATAATATATAATATATATAATATATATATATATATATATATATAATATATACAGTATATATATATATATATAAAGTAATCTCATATGACAAATATCTAAATCATGATTACACTCGCACACGCATATGTGCACATATTCAAATAAGCGAGGTACCGACTTTTATAAATCTATATATCTAAAAGACTAATTAATTATTCAAGCCTTATTTAACCTAACCTAACTTCAGTGCCATCGAGCCGAGAAGGGCATGATAAGTTTTGCACGCAATTGAAGGCTCGAAGGGTGTTTTATTTAAAGTCATTAAATAGTGAGTTACGCGTTAATGTAGCCTAACCTAACCTAACCAAACTTTAACTACTAGCTTAACCTAATCACGACTAACATATCTTTTACCGACAATAAAAATGTTTCTGGATTTTTTTCATATAATTTTTGTGTTCCAAGGTACCAAACTTGTTACCTCACAAAAACTACCCAACTACATCTGTGAATTATCACGCACTCCACTTCATTTATGCCCACTGGGCACACACACACACACACACACACACACTCACACACACACACACATACACAGATAACCTCATTTACAATGAATTATGGACTTGTAATAGATTTTTTTTTCAATCGTCCTTGTTTTAGTACGAGTTGTTATCAAAGCATGGACCCTCTTGTCTCTGTTGCAACAGTTGATCACTTCCTCTCTGCCATACAAACGTTTTCGTTAAGGTCATTATATATATATATATATATATATATATATATATATGATGCAAACCCAAAAGGAAAAAGAAAAATTATTCCAAGGCCTTTCGTGTATTCAGCAGTACACCTTGTCAGGGAATGAAGGGAGAAGACGAGATCACGAAAATACAAACATGTGTACAACGGAACAGAGAAATAAAAAAGATTAACACATGATTAACAAGCGGTGATTAAAGGCAAAAGACATTTGGTACTTTTGCATTATCCTCCCAACACTAATTTTTTTTTATAATGGAAGGAAAATAAAGTACGTTAGCAAAACACTTTTAATTTTTGCAAAATATTCTGAAATTACATCATTAGTTATATGAATAAATATTCTTAACCTAACCTAACCTAACCTAACCTAACTTGAAGCCGGCTAACTACGGCTAACGCCTGCGGCGGCGTTTTTAACCTAACCTAACCAAACCTAACCTAACCTAACCTAATCCCAACACTAATTTTTTTTATAATGGAAGGAAAATAAAGTACCATAACCAAAACCAAACCAACATTATATAAAAAAATTAGTGTTGGGAGGATAATGCAAAAGAACCAGACATTTTAGTAGCATATTGTCAATTTTATACATTCCCGCACTGTTATTGAAATTATTTTTAAAATGGATGAATACACACATTCTAGAATATTCCTTTTAATTATATCTATGTTTTTAACGAGCGCTTTACAACTATCCCACTTGATACTATGATTACATCTATACATATGGTAAACAATGCATTAGAATTATTTGCTGTTCTACACGCATATTTATGCTGTTTTACCCTTTTTTCCCGTTTGACCTATATATACTGAGTTACATTGTGTACATCCGATCGAATACACATAGCCAGCCGCATTATTCGGGCGAGATTTAACAGTATTATTATTATACTTAAAGACTTCGTTGATACCAATTGTTTTAAGTCAAGCAAGAAGATATTTAAAATTTACATGGTAAGGTAGGCTAAGGATATTTTTACGCCCAAATTCATTTACAGTTACACTATTATAATACCTCTTCTTAGCTTTCCTAAGGCAATTATCTAGAAATGAAATAGGATAACATAATTCAGTACCAATATTCATGATATTGCATAACTCGGAATCTAAAAATTCAGGACTGACAACTCTCAATGCTCTAAGAAACAGAGCATGGAAAATAGAAGATTTTATCGAGGGATGATGGGCAGAATAAAAATGCACACAAGAGTTATTATTAGTAGACTTACGAAAAACTTTAAATTTGAATTGATTCACGCTATGGAAAAACTATACGCACTCACAACATGGTATCATATGTGGTACATTTATTTCATAATTAAATATAAATTATTAATTAATTGAATTAAATATCTATACAAAATTGCCTCGGGATTGGCGACATAGCCTATTGGGAATGAAATAATTGAATTGCCATACGTACAAAGAACCTGTATGTATGAATCAGCCTCACATAGCAACAAGAAAACCCAATTATTGTTTAGTCTACCACAGGAGTAGACCAAACAAATTTTGCTAGAACGGCAAATAATACACCAGAACCAAGGAACGGCTCAGGGCTGTTTATGTTACAGCGAAGCTTTAAACAGGGAGGATGTCTTTGTCCCCCTAGAGTCCTGAGTGAATTCCTTATAATATAAAACCTAGTGACTATAAAAGGATAGGCCTATTCCTTCAGGGGTTTATATAGTGACTGCCTATATTAATTACCTTAAGTAAATTCGCCGCGTAACTCCATCGTGGCGGCCCTACACCGAAAATGATCGTAACGCCCTACATCGAAGCAAACCAAGGACCCAGCAAAAAATAAGGTGAGGCAATTTCAGTTTTCATTAACATAAGGCTTCCCAAATTCCGGCGCTAAAATTACCGTAATCACTTAAATATAAAACGGTCCTTTTAACAACCTACATATTTATAACTCTCTAACGAAAAAGCATAGGGCTTTTGTCGGTAACCCTCCACTGAAGTCTGTTGGAAATTTCCAACGGATGAGGGCACAGGCAATCAACCCATAGCCCTATATAGTTTTTTCAAATGGTGGCCCTGTGTGTGGGGAACTAACCCCTCTACAATTTACACTGACACGCAGTGGCTAGGCTTACCTCATTGGCTTAACCCCAATTTCAACCGTAACCCCACTATAGTTTTTTCATATGGTGGCCTATTCAACTGGGAACCGATCCCTTTACCTTTACACTAACCGAAAACAAAGGCTTGTTCATTTAACAGGCATAACTTATTTTAGGTCCTAAAAAAATAGGCCCGCAACATTAAGCCTATTTAATAGGTCCTACTCTTCAAACTCAAAACTAAGCCTTGTTAATTTAACAGGCTTAACTCATTTGAAGTCCTATTTGACATATAGGCCCAACCTATTCCAAGTCCTATTTGACATAGGCCCAACCTATTCCAAGTCCTATTTGACATAGGCCCAACCTATTCCAAGTCCTATTTGACATATAGGCCCAACCTATTCAAGTCCTATTTGACATATAGGCCCAACCTATTCCAAGTCCTATTTGACATATAGGCCCAACCTATTCCAAGTCCTATTTGACATATAGGCCCAACCTATTCCAAGTCCTATTTGACATATAGGCCCAACCTATTCCAAGTCCTATTTGACATATAGGCCCAACCTATTCCAAGTCCTATTTGACATATAGGCCCAACCTATTCCAATTCCTATTTGACATATAGGCATAAAACAGACAAGGCTTGATATAAGGGTCTCAAATGCAACGTTTGAGGATCTTTACTCAGCCAAATTGATTAACCTAACCCAAAACCCAAAAATAAAACCCTATAACAAAATACACATTTACACACACACGTACGGTACAGTATATAAATATATACATACGACTTCAAACATCCAATTCTTCTTTTAAAGAAGAATCACAACAGATTTCAACAGACACATACATTCCTTGCAAACAGATTGGATTCCTTCAAAACCCCAAAACCTTCCAGACCTACCTGTAGGATACACAACATTTACTCATTCATAACTACGGGTATTAACTTCATTGGAGTGGTGAATCCAAGTTTTGAAGACCAACTGGATTCGGAGGAATACAACACACACACACACACAACACTACTCTTTCATGTGTCTCAAACACAACAACCTGTCTAAACATAACCAAGGATCGGAGAGTAAAAGCTTTTATTGCTGCGCTCTGATTCTGTGCACATAATTTTGTGCCAAAAATTATATGGTTAGACAGTGACACGTACAAACAAACTACTCTACTCCAAAGGGCTATGGCCTACCTTGGCCATAGCCCCAACACATCAAAGGGCTGATGGCCTACCCTTGGCCATAGCCCAACAAATTCATCAAAGGGCTTGGCCTACCTTGGCCATAGCCCAACAAATTCATCAAAGGGCTTGGCCTACCTTGGCCATAGCCCAACAAATTCATCAAAGGGCTGATGGCCTACCTTGGCCATAGCCCAACAAATTCATCAAAGGGCTGATGGCCTACCTTGGCCATAGCCCAACAAATTCATCAAAGGGCTGATGGCCTACCTTGGCCATAGCCCAACAAATCATCAAAGGGCTTGGCCTACCTTGGCCATAGCCCAACAAATTCATCAAAGGGCTGATGGCCTACCCTTGGCCATAGCCCAACAAATTCATCAAAGGGCTTGGCCTACCTTGGCCATAGCCCAACAAATTCATCAAAGGGCTGATGGCCTACCCTTGGCCATAGCCCAACAAATCATCAAAGGGCTTGGCCTACCTTGGCCATAGCCCAACAAATTCATCAAAGGGCTGATGGCCTACCTTGGCCATAGCCCAACAAATCATCAAAGGGCTTGGCCTACCTTGGCCATAGCCCAACAAATTCATCAAAGGGCTGATGGCCTACCCTTGGCCATAGCCCAACAAATTCATCAAAGGGCTTGGCCTACCTTGGCCATAGCCCAACAAATTCATCAAAGGGCTGATGGCCTACCTTGGCCATAGCCCAACAAATTCATCAAAGGGCTTGGCCTACCTTGGCCATAGCCCAACAAATTCATCAAAGGGCTGATGGCCTACCTTGGCCATAGCCCAACAAATTCATCAAAGGGCTGATGGCCTACCTTGGCCATAGCCCAAATATTCATAAGGGCTGATGGCCTCACTTGGCCATAGCCCAACATATTCATCAAGGGCTGTGGCCTCCTTGGCCAGAGACCAAACAACAAGGGTCTTGTGGCCTCCCTTGGCCAGAGACCAAACAACATTGGTCTTGTGGCCTCCCTTGGCCAGAGACCAAACAACATTGGTCTTGTGGCCTCCCTTGGCCAGAGACCAAACAACAAGGGTCTTGTGGCCTCCTTTGGCCAGAGACCAAACAAAAAGGGTCTTGTGGCCTCCCTTGGCCATAGGCCAAACAACACAAAAACAGTACAGGATTCAAAGCCCCAAGCCCTCCAGATCTACCTGTGGAGGAGTAAATTTACTCCACTAAAACTACGGGTATTGACTAGTCTGAAGTGGTAGGAGGTTTGAATACAGTACAAACTCTTTCTAATTCTCCTAAATTAAATGAACAAATAACAAAAGACAACAATGGGAACATTGAACCAAACAATTACACGAAAACACTTGGAATGCTTTGGTTTTTAAAACAGAATTCCAAACACGATGACACTCTTTGCACAAAGAGTTATAACTTAAATCCAAATGCCGATACAAAAAGACAAGTGCTTTCAGAATCATCCAAAATTTTCGACCCATTGGATTATATTTACCAGCAACCATAAGATCCAAAACCCTTTTGCAAGACTTATGGAAAAAAGAAAATTGATTGGGATGAACCACTTTCAGTGGAAGACCAACTTCATTGGAAAAAATTAGCCACAGACTTGAACAAAGTTCAAGACATCTACGTACCAAGATGTGCTGGCTACAGATTGAAATCTCAAACACTACACATTTTTACAGATGCCAGCACACAAGCTTACGGGTGTTGTGCCTATTTAACAAGTGAAAATGAAAGTAACTTGGTTTATTCAAAGGCAAAAGTGGCACCCTTAAACCAAAAGAAAACTGTACCACAACTTGAATTATTAGCTGTCTCATTGGGAGTTAAAACAGCAGACTTTCTTTCACAAGTGTATAAAGAAGTTGACATAACAAACATTTACTTAAGGACAGACAGTCAAATTTGTCTAACATGGGTGACCAACACAGATACAACTTCTTGCAAAAATATATTTGTGAAAAACAGACTAACAGAAATCAAAACTGCAAACACAAACCTTGGTATCAAATTTAGGTACATAAAAACAAAAGAGAATCCTGCAGACTTTTTGACGAGAGGGCTCTCTTACAAACTGTTGAAAACAAATAAAATCTGGTATGAAGGGCCCGAATGGCTAACATGTGAGGATCTTTGGCCAGCCAAAGTAGTTAACCTCACACTCAACTCTACAACAACTGAAAAGATCACTGAGGACAAACCTATATTTGACTCTCACCTTTATTCAGACCTCAACAAACTCTTGAGAATTACAGTCTATTGCTGCAAGTTTGTCAATAGCTACCTTCTCAAACACTGTCCTCAGAAGGCCTTTTCTAACTTAACAGAAACTGCAACAAAATACTGGCTCCAACAGATACAAGCTTCAGAATTTGACAAGGAGTTGAAGTATCTTAGGTCCAGTAGCACATTAAACAAAGGTATTCCTTCACTTGTCATGGATCTAAATCTGTACCTGGATACAGAGGGTCTGATAAGGTGTAAAGGAAGGCTTAACAAGTCAACTTTGACTTACAACTCTAAGCACCCAATTCTTCTTCCAAGGAGAAATCACTTCACAAAACTCATCATCAGGGATACCCACAACAAAATACACCACATGGGAGTCCCACAAACCCTGACAGAGCTGAGAAAAACTTACTGGCTACCAAAGGGTAGAACTGAAACAAAGAAAATTTTAAACACATGCATTCCTTGTAAACGTATCCATTCACGACCCTTTAAGACCCCAAGCCCTCCAGACCTACCTGTGGAACGAGTAACATTTACTCGGCCATTTGAAACCACGGGTATTGACTACACTGGAGCGGTAAATGTGAGTTTTGGAGACAAAATGGATTCAAAGGAATACAAAGTGTACATTGTACTCTTCACCTGTGCTGCCACACGTGCCATATGTCTAGACATAGTAGAAGTCTGACAGCAGAAGCTTTTATTGCTGCTTTCAGACGATTTTGTGCACACAATTCTGTACCCAAAACTATATGGTCAGACAATGCCACATACTTCAAATCTGGTGGAAGAATTATTCATCAGATTTGTGACAGTGAAACAGTACAAACTCATTTAACCAAACACAACATAACCTGGAAGTACATTCCTGTTAATACACCATGGTATGGTTCAATTTGGGAAAGAAACATACAAACTGTAAAGAACTGCCTTAAAAAGACTATTGGGACAAAACATCTACAACTTTTTGAACTCATGACTATTCTGTCAGAAATTGAAAATGTTGTCAACAACAGACCATTAACTTATGTGGGAGATGGTATTAATGAGCCAGAACCTCTCACACCAAACCACCTAATTAAGGGAGAAACAGTAAACATGTTACCAGAATCTGAACATAACAGTACAGAGGATCCAGATTGGGAAATAGGACACAAAGAACTCAACACAAAATACCAACATTTGACACAAATCAAGACTCAATTTATAACAAAATGGAGAGAAGAATACTTAACAAGTCTTAGAGAAAGACATAAACAATTAACAAAACAAAGTTGGAATGATTCAGTCAAAATTGGGGACATTGTGTTGATACATGACAAGACACCAAGACAACATTGGTCAATGGGAAAAGTCTTGGAACTCAAAACTGGTGAAGACGAAGTTACCAGGGTTGTAAAACTGAAAACAGCAACTGGTGAGACCACCAGAGATATCACATTACTATATCCTTTGGAGTGTGGGGCTAAATTAGAACCATTACCCCAAAGGATGGATCAGGATACTATTGGGGAGGAATCTCTCAATGTGCCTGATGTAACTCAGACTAAACCAGACAGGCCTCAAAGAAAGACTGCTTTGAAAGCCAGAAAACTTTTACAAGAAAAAATTAAGACTGGTGACTTATAAACCTTACACAAACTGAGCAAAGTTAAAATGCTTAATAACTTTACTTTAATCCCATAAATTTCCTATACCTAAAGGGAGTCAAACTGATTGACATAACTTTAACTAAACTTGAGAAGTTGGCCTCTTGAACTTTCCTATTTGAATAGGTCTTGAGTAACCTCTCTCTTCCTAAATTTCTACTTCATTCTTTTGATTCATTTTTTTTACATGTTTTACACAGTTTGTCAAAAAATTTTGATCTATAACATACAAATTTTTCTCCGGCCCCCCCCAGTATATGGAAAAACAATACGCACTCACAACATGGTATCATATGTGGTACATTTATTTCATAATTAAATATAAATTATTAATTAATTGAATTAAATATCTATACAAAATTGCCTCGGGATTGGCGACATAGCCTATTGGGAATGAAATAATTGAATTGCCATACGTACAAAGAACCTGTATGTATGAATCAGCCTCACATAGCAACAAGAAAACCCAATTTATTGTTTAGTCTACCACAGGAGTAGACCAAACAAAATTTTGCTAGAACGGCAAATAATACACCAGAACCAAGGAACGGCTCTCAGGGCTGTTTATGTTACAGCGAAGCTTTAAACAGGGAGGATGTCTTTGTCCCCCCTAGAGTCCTGAGTGAATTCCTTATAATATAAAACCTAGTGACTATAAAAGGATAGGCCTATTCCTTCAGGGGTTTATATAGTGACTGCCTATATTAATTACCTTAAGTAAATTCGCCGCGTAACTCCATCGTGGCGGCCCTACACCGAAAATGATCGTAACGCCCTACATCGAAGCAAACCAAGGACCCAGCAAAAAATAAGGTGAGGCAATTTCAGTTTTCATTAACATAAGGCTTCCCAAATTCCGGCGCTAAAATTACCGTAATCACTTAAATATAAAACGGTCCTTTTAACAACCTACATATTTATAACTCTCTAACGAAAAAGCATAGGGCTTTTGTCGGTAACCCTCCACTGAAGTCTGTTGGAAATTTCCAACGGATGAGGGCACAGGCAATCAACCCATAGCCCTATATAGTTTTTTCACACACGCATCTCCAAATTTTTAGATCCAGAAAAGATAGGCATCCATCATTTTCTTTTTCAACAGTGAACTTAATAGATGGGACTAAATTGTTGAGCCAACCAAGAAATAAGTAAACATCCAAATTGTTAGGCCAAAGGCATAAAATATCATCTATATACCGCTACCAAACAAGGTTAAAATTAAAAATAGTAGACAAAATTGTATTTCCAAAAAAATTCCATATATAAATTAGCTAATATACGTGACGGGATTTCCCATCGCCAATCCAAACGACAGAGCATAAAACTTATTTTCAAACTGAAATTTACAATCTTTGATGCAAAGCTTAATTACCTCAATAAGAGTGTTGTGTTGAACAGGGAAAGAATATTCAGAGATCTTATCTTTTAAAAAATCAAGTAGGTCACCAGCAGAGATTTTTTTTAATAACGAACAAACATCAAAACTTACCAGTATGAAATTAGGATCATTACGACTTCAGTTTGTCAATAAGATCCACGCTAATTACAATACTGATTTGGAAATATAGCCAACTAACTGCGTTAATAAACTAACCAACCATTTTGACAGCTTATATGTTACGGCGCCTACTGAACTGACAATAGGCCTCATGAGATAGTTAACTTTATGTGTTTTAACTGAACCGTACAGATTGGTAGTGACAGATTGATACTAAGCCACAGTTTAAAAAGACCATTATATTAATTTTTTAATATTTCTTAATTTTCTGTTAAACATTTTATTAACATCCTCTAATGGGTCTCTGTTTAGAGGTTTGTATATATTGCGGTCACTCAATAACGTATTAATCTTTTCAGTCATAGGCGCATGGGGGGGGGTCTGGGGGGGCAGCCCCCCTAAACTAGGGAATTGAGCATTTTCAGGGCAGATTTTTCCTGACATTCCTTTAGGTTTTTTTACTTCTTGAGGTGAATCAATTACTTGCTAGTATACTTGTAGTTAATAATTATAATTAGTTAAACGTAAGTTGAGGACTTACTGAATTCTATATCAACTGCAATGCTGTAATTTTGCTTGTCATTTAGAAATGTTGTAGCAAAATTTTATCTCATTTTTGTAAATTGTAATGTTTTTTATATTAAAAAGGCTTTAATATATGTTACTCATACTCTAACCTTTGTGTTATTTTATGCTACACATGGTGCTTATGCGGAAATCAGGGCACCCTGAAAATTTTTAGGGCAAATTTTTTCCGCCTTCTCCCTAGTAAAATGCCATCCCATACGCCTATGTTTTCAATGTAATTGTGTTTGTCTATGATGACGATCGAATTAGACTTGTCAGTTACCCCAGGCTAATAATATCGGAATAGAAAAATAAATTTATATAACAGAATACTTTAATACTAATAAGACAATATTACACGAGCTTGCCAAGCCTTTAATTTTACTTTGGGAATGATTTTCTTATACTCAATTTTACTCCCACATTCAAATTTAACTCAATTAGTTTTAGTTAGCACAAAATTACTCAATTTGTTACAATGGACAATCTTAATGATGATTAGTATCTACAATTTAATAATTAAAACTAAATACCTAACTTAACTTACTTAATAATATTATTCCTGCGATTATACCGGTATTGAATGTGTACACAATTTCTTAATAAATTGACACAGACCAATGAAATAATTTGAGGCCTATAATTAATTAACCTTACACCTTAAACTGCAATACTCCATATAATTATCATGTGCCCATCACCAGTATCTAAAAATACACTATTGGGCCCTCATCATCATCATCATGCATTATTCATGCAGGGCCATACTACTGTTAATTTCAATTGTAAGTATTTTCATTTATGCTTGACACTTTATACCAGAAACTTCTTGAATGCCACACTGAATGAATAAACCTTATTTCTGCACCTCAAGCCCTTGTGCTTAGTCTCCAGATAAATTAGTTTTCTTTCATTGAGCAACCAACAATTGAAACGGGTTGTTCTACTTGCGGATACTCCGGAGAAGCATCCAATGCTCTTGACTCTGGAACTCTGTACTTGTGCCAGCTTACAATTTTTCCCAGTAGCTACCCACTAGGAATTCCTCTTGTCTGGTTATTTCTCACTTGTCCATGGGTGGACCCTTCTGTCCTCTACACCCATTCAAGCTGGAGTTACTGGCAAACCGAAAAGTTGTTCAGTGCCTCCACTGATTCTACCTTTAAATAAAATCATACAGTAACCCCTCGCTAATTCGACAGATTTGGGGTTCTACCCTTGTCGAAATACTAAGAAAGTACGAATTACTACGAATTTCAATTTTTTAACCCAAGTCGACTTGTCTCTGATGCTAATTCGAACTTTGTACGAACCCATTCCCCACTTTCGACTGTCTCTGATGTTAATTCACACTAGAACTCGATATTTTTGTATGCATACAGAAGAGTACTTTATCTAAATACACGTATGTAATGTATTAATACAGAAATCATAAATAAAAAAACTAAATTCAGAATAAATTCTGTAAAATATGTATAATGAACCAAAAACAATAGACAACCTGCACCTACCTTATGCTGCTCACGAGTTTCCTCTTGCATTTGCTGGCAGGATCAACTAATGCACTGTATCTTTCATACATTTTACGAAATGTTTTCATATAAATCGAATTCTCAAAAATATTAATTCGACTAACACTTAGTCGAATTAAAGCGAAATTCGAATTAGCAGTTGGTTGTCGAATTAGCGATGGGTTACTGTATTATAAATATCTGTGCCCTGAAACCGTTGCCCCACCATATTCTTACATAACATCCAAATTTTGTCCTACACACAGTAGAGATATCTTTGATTTACAACAGCATGAGAATTTATCTGATCTTAGCATATATATATATATTCATTTACATTCTACTCTTGGCCTTAGCCAATAGGAGAAACTTGGCAGAAGTAGTACACACACCAACTTCAATAGATTATAGTCAGGAGCGTAGATAGGCGTAAACAAAAAAGCATGTGCTTACACATTGAATTGGAAATTCATGATATTTTAAATAAAGTTCTCAAGAAATAATTTATCATTATAATAGTCTATTTTAATTATAAGATGGAAAAGGATAATATTAAATATTACAAGTTGCAAAATACACTACTTTGTCCCAATACTATGTGTTTCTATCCTCTGCTCTGAATAAAAGTGAATTTTCCATCTCAGTTGATTGAATAACCATTGACTTCTACCTTAAATTCGTAATTTTTAGTGCACCAGAGACCATTTACAGAAATCTGTATTTAATTTCTCCTTCAGCAGTGGAAGGGGGGATAATTCCCTTCCACATCTTCCCCCAGCTCTGTGCTTCACACCCTCGGTGCTTACACATTAAAAAGGGCTAGCTACGTCCCTGATAGTCATTCCAAATCTCATGTAAAATGAGATAAGTGATAGCCATGTCCCTTTTATTCATGCCATTTATCCAGAAGTGGATTCAACAAGCTTGCAATTAGCAATTTGGTTTGAAAAGTAATACCTGTCGAGTCATCTCTGCCAAATCTCTCAATTTGGACCTCGACTCACAATCTGTTTTACTTAGGTCCTAATTTCTCAAACATTGTCTGCGCTTTCGATATGGGCCTAGTATCTATTTATTTACCGGGTGTCCGAGAATTATCTGTACAATGTTTGGCTGTTATTAAAAGTCAACCAAGAAGTGTAGAAATTCCATTGTTGTCCCATTTTACAGAGAAACTCATTAAGATTTTCCTGATAACAAGTTTTAACAAGTGTTTTCTTTTTTGTACGCGGGTGACAGACATTGATGATTTAAAAGCAAGAATCACAGCTGCTATTGAGCGAATTGATGTGGATATGCTGCAGCGTACATGGCAACATTTGGATTATCGATTGGATGTTTTGCGAATCACTGATGGTGCACATATCGAATGTTTGTAACGTTACTTTAATAAAAGAAACTTTTGAAAATACAGATTCTAAATAATCTTGTTTAAGAATTTTACGTGTGTTATCAAGAATTTTATTAAAAGATGAAATTGTACAGATAATTTTCGGACAAACTGGAATTTCTAAAAAACTGGTCAAAACTTGGTATCAGAAAAAACGTAATGAGATTCTCTGTAAAATGGGACAACACTGGAATTTGAGGGTGGGGCAAAAGTCTGGCCCCACAGGAAGTTTATAATGGAAAAGAAAATTTCGGCCTACCTTAATGTTTTAATTCAGAAATTACAATAGGTGTTCAAATTGACGTCCACCTTCTTCTAAACACTTTGTAACCCGGTTGACGCAAGACGTTTGCACATTCCTGAGGATGGTAATATTTGTTCTTATGGCTTCAAATTCTGCTGTTATGGTATCCTTTAGCGCCTGTATTGTTCTTGGCCTGTTAACGTACACAACTGATTTAAGATGTCCCCATAAGAATTAATCCAAAGGAGTCAGGTCCGGAGATCTGGGCGGCCATTCAATTGGCCCACGTCGACCAATCCATTTCCCTTGAAATGTTTCTTGCAAAAATTCGCGAACGGCCCTTGCGAAATGCGGCGGAGCCCCATCGTGCTCAAAACCACATATCTCTCCGATGCCGTAATAGTAGTTCATACAATCGAGGCGTAAGGAAATTTGTTAACAAATGAAGGTATGATTCACCAGTTTGTCGGGGAAAAAGTATGGGGCAATTATCGTATCTCCCCACATAGCAGCCCATACCATAACTCTTGGGTTGTACTGCGAGCGTCCGTCCTCAATCCAATGTGGATTTCCTTTAGCCCAATATCATGCATTATGTCTGTTGACTGAACCGTTTAGGTAAAAAATTGCTTCGTCACTGAACAGTGAACATTATACGCTTTTCCAACTGCCTATGTTGCATAAACCACTGACAATACTCCCTACGACGATCTACCAATCTGAAAAAATAAAAATAATTATAGACAAAAATTTTAGTCTGTGAACATAAACCTCCTATGGGGCCAGACTTTTGACCCACCCTGGTAAATATATATATATATATATATATATATATATATATATATATATATACACACACAATATATATATACACAATATATATATATATATATATATATATATATATATATATATATATAATTATATTATAATAGAATTAAGTAATAGCGATCACAATATAATGTTATAATGTTATAATGTTTCATACCAACAAAGACCCTAGGATCCACTCATGGCTAGTCTACCTAACTGTGTTCGTAATTGTGTATGTCCTCCGTGGTGGCGGAGGGGACCTACAATTTTACGTGGGTTCCGAACCACAAGAACATAAGAAATTTATGTAACAATTTCCTGTACAATTTGTACATTGGCAACAACCAATTTAGTAAAACTAATTAATTATCGATTTAAAACTAAAGATAGAATCTCTGGATCCAGAGGATCAAGTCATAATAGACTACTATCCACAAATATGTTACACTCTATATCTATTTATAACCGACATGCAAATATATCAGATCCAAAGAATCCAGTCAATTTCATTACGGTATCCATCAATACTAGTACCTTGTCACGAAAAATAAGTCACGGTCCATATCGATTGTGGACCAAGTCAAAATTTACAACCATATACATTACAATATATACACTTAGGAGGAAAAGTGTAGGTGTGGCTGTAAAGACTGTACAGTAATGTAGAAATGTGTGTGCACCCATCTTGGGTCTCCCATTTAAAGGTGTTTGTGGGGCAAGTGAAGATCATGAGTTTTTCAATACCTCACAGTACTATGGGGGGCACCGCTCAGCAGAGGAATCTCTTTAAATGGGGTGTGTAAGGACAGAGAGTATCCCCTAACCCAAGACGCTGCCTCCCTATATCCCACAACACTTGTGTTGAGCTGTGGGATCTATCCCCACAAAGCCTTAATTTTACTACCTTAAACTATACCCAACCATATCTAATCGATTTTTAAACATGTTTATAGACGTGCTACTAATTACTTCTACCGGCAAACTATTCCAGCTATTTACTATTCTATGCGTAAAAAAGTTTTTGGCAACTGCTGTCTCGAACCTTCTACTTGTCAACTTACACCCGTTATTTCTAGTCCTATTATATTGAGATATTTCGAAAAAGCTATCTCTATCTACGTTATCGAACCCATTCATAATTTTGAAAACCTGGATTAGATCACCCCTTAACCTCCTAGTCTCGAGTGTTGTCAATTTTAACTCCTTAAGCCTATCCTCGTACGACTTTGACCTAAGCGACGGAATCATCTTAGTTGCTCGTCTTTGAACTCTTTCGATTTTGTCTATATCTTTGCGCATATGCGGATTCCAAAATTGGACCGCGTACTCCAAATGGGGTCTAACTAATGATTTATAAAGAGGAACTATAATATCGCGCGATTTGTACTCAAAATTTCGAGCTATAAAACCTAACACTTTGTTCGCCTTATTGACCGCTGCTGTACTTTGTTTCGCTACTTTTAAATCACTAGTGACTATAACTCCTAAATCTTTTTCCTGCTCTACGCTTGTTAAATCTTTCCCTGACATACTATACGCAAAATTACCGTTACGCGAACCTATATGCAAAATTTTGCACTTATCCACGTTAAATCTCATTTGCCATGTGACTGACCAATCAACGATTTTATTCAGATCTTCCTG
Source organism: Bathynomus jamesi (assembly GCA_023014485.1). Taxonomy (NCBI): domain Eukaryota; kingdom Metazoa; phylum Arthropoda; class Malacostraca; order Isopoda; family Cirolanidae; genus Bathynomus; species Bathynomus jamesi. The sequence goes on along the minus strand of JAJOZX010003508.1, from coordinate 228,415 downwards.
AATTTTACCTCTATCTTCGTCATTAATCGCCCTACCACCCAGCTTCGTGTCATCCGCAAACTTTGAAACTGTACTGACTAGGCCGACATCTAAATCGTTAATATATATAAGAAAAAGCAAGGGGCCCAATACAGAACCCTGAGGAACGCCACTCGCTACATTAGCCCAACACGACTCCGCTCCATCAACGACCACCCTCTGTTTCCTACCTCGCAACCACTCTTCTAGCCAATTTATTACTACACCCCTGATTCCATGAGCCTTAGTTTTTTCAATGAGTCTTTTGTGCGGCACGGTGTCAAACGCTTTTTGAAAATCTAAATACACTACATCAACCGCCCGATGTCTATCGTAAACGTCAACCACGCTTTGGAAAAATTCTAAAAGATTAGTTAAGCAAGATTTGTTTCGCCTAAATCCGTGCTGCGTATTTCTAACTAGCTTATGGAATTCTAAGTGTTCGACTATACGATCCCTAATTATTGATTCCAGTAGCTTACCTACAACAGACGTTAAACTGATTGGCCTATAATTTCCCGCCGCACCTTTATCGCCTTTCTTAAAGATAGGTGTTACGTTTGCTAACTTGAAATTATCTGGTACGCACCCCTCAGAAATAGACGCATTAAAAATCTTTGTTAGCGGCACAACAATGCTATCTTTTAATTCTTTTAGTTGTATGGGATATATGGAATCCGGACCCGGTGATTTACGCGTTTTCATTTTATCAATATAGCGCATTACCTCCCCTTCACTAACGACAATATTATCCAAAATATTACCATTATCAAAAGGTATTATGTCTATGACCGTAGGGATATTCGTTACATCTTCTATAGTAAAAACTGACGTAAAAAATTCGTTTAGCAAGGTAGCCATTTCCTTGTTTTCAGAAACTAGATCTCCGTTTACATTTTTCAATGGACCCAAGACACTTTTTACTGGATTTCTATTATTGACGTATTGAAAGAATCGCTTGGGGTTTTCTTTACCGTCACGAGCTATGGAGATTTCAAATTCGCGCTTGGACTTTTTTATTACACTTTTCGCTTCACGCCTCAGAGATATGTTTGTTTCGTAACAACAAATTGTCTTTATCGCACTTATGTTGCCTATAAGCCCTATCTCTACTCTTTATAATGTCTCCTACTCTAGAAGTAAACCACAAGGGCTTGTTGTTTACTTTCGCACGCTTAATTTTGTACGGTACACATTCCTCATTTATAGTCCTAAATACTGTTTCGAACGATTCCCACATTAGTTTTGCGTTGGAGTTCCCCATCACGTTTTCCCAATTGACGTGTGACAATTTATCTCGAAATTTACAAAAGTCTGCGTGCTGGAAGTTAGGAATTTTAGTCGAGTTAGTTGGTTTCGAGTGACTTACTGAGAGGACAAACTCTACCATATTGTGATCGCTATTGCTTAACGGTTCTATTACTTGAAGATCAGTAATTAGCCTATCATCCGTAGTTATTACTAAATCTAAAATACTGTCCAACCTCGTAGGTTCCCCAACCTTTTGATAAGAAAGCTATCCTCGAGAAAATTAACTAAACGATTACCTTCCGCGTCTCCCTGCATTGTATCGTAATTCACGTTGGCGCAATTAAAGTCACCCATAACTAAAGCCTGCTCACTACCGATTATTCTCTTTAGTTCACGATATAACGCTTCGTCCGTATCAGCTGTTTGATTAGGGGGCCTATATATAACCGCAACAAGAAGTTTGAAGTCGTTAATTTAAGTTCTGCTATAGTCGAATCTATCGGTTCTGGAATTGAGTGCTTTACTTCTATAACGTTCGCAATATTATCTTTGATATACAACATAACACCGCCTCCTCGCCTACCTATTCTGTTTTTAACAAAAAGTCTATAACCTTTAATTTGATACTCCCCTACAAAGTCACGTGTTTCAGTGCTAAGCCACGATTCGTTTATCGCAATTAAATCATAGTCTTTACAAGCAATTAAAGAAAAAAATTCATTTATTTTATTTCGTAGGCTACGAGCATTTAAGGATAGAACCTTCAAATTGTTTGTAATTACGACACCTTCGCGAGCGCAGGGAAATTTGTAGAATTTACGCTGGGACCGTTCGAGTTACGGCAGCCTGAAAAGAAGAGACAGTATTATGAAATAGTCTTCCTAAACGCGCAGCTCCTACGTCATTAAGATGAAGTCCATCTTCGAGGAACAAGTCCCTCCTGCCGTAGAAACTGTTCCAAAAATTCGCATAATGCACTCCTTCCTGTTGGCAAAGAGACTTTAGGTTATTGTTAATATAGGTCGCCTTGCTGTAGAAATCGTTACGTTGGATAATTCGAGGAAGTATACCTGTTAAGACAACCTTATTAGTTTTCTCCTTTAGTCGCTCTAAGTCCCTGTACCTAGCCAGCAGTTCTTCCGATCTAGAATTTAAAACGTTATTAGTACCGACATGAATAACATACGTTGTGTCCTCGGCGGTACCGTCTGTAAAATGGTCAACACTATTAGTTATATCCTCCACCCTTGCACCAGGGTAGCAGTAACGGCGCCTACGACGAGGGTTTCTCCCACAGAATTCCTCGAGCTGCCCTCGAACAATGGAATCGCCAACGAGTCGTATTTCCGGTTCATCAGCATCTTCGAAACCTAAAACAGAAAACTTATTGCTTGTTATTACTGGTAGACAAGTCTTTGCTTTTCGCAATGGGGCTCCATTTCGCACTCGAACGAAGGGTTGGGAACTAGGGGAAGAGAGAGGGCTATTAATACTATTTATACTAGTACAATACCCGTCGCTTCGCTGACGGTTAGCTAAAGACCCGCCCTACGTGCGGGTAGTAAAACATATCCAAGTAGAGGGCCGGAATATTTTTTGTAGTTCGAAGGCTGTTATTAGCTGTTATTAGCTAGGTTAATTGAATGGTTAGGTTAGGTTAGGTTGGTTAGGCTGGTTAGGTTAGGTTGGTTAGGTAAGGTTGGTTAGGTTGGTTAGGTTAGGTTGGTTAGGTAAGGTTGGTTAGGTTGGTTAGGTTAGGTTGGTTAGGTAAGGTTGGTTAGGTTGGTTAGGTTAGGTTAGGTTAGGTTAGGTTGGTTAGGTTGGTTAGGTTAGATTGGTTAGGTTAGGTTAGGTTAGTTGGTTAGGCTAGGTTAGTTGGTTAGGTTGAGTCGTGATATTTTCGTTAAAGCTTAACCTAACCTAACCTAACCTAACCAATCGTCAAGGGCGTACAGTTGACCTAACCGGGCATTCAACACCCAGGTGCACAACGGTTAGGTTAGGTTAGGTTAGTTGGTTAGGTTGGTTAGGTTGGTTAGGTTGAGTCGTGATATTTTCGTTAAAGCTTAACCTAACCTAACTTAACCTAACCAATCGTCAAGGGCGTACATTTGACCTAACCGGGCATTCAACACCCAGGTGCACAACCTCGGGACCTAATCAATATGTGTGTGAAGTTTTATGTTTGTAACTGTTTTCACTTTGGAGCTGTGGCTGGAACAGACACACACACACACACACACACACACACACACACACCACGCACACACGCACGCACGCACACACGCTGAAACACACACACGCACGCACGCACACACGCACGCACACACGCTGAAACACACAAACGCACGCACGCACACACGCTGAAACACACAAACGCACGCACGCACACACGCTGAAACACACAAACGCACGCACGCACACACGCTGAAAGTGTGACGGACGGACGGACAGACAGACGGACGGACGGCTCTCTTATTATAGTATAGATTATTAGTAGAAACTGAGGCAGGAGGGGTCGTAACTGGAGTCTCAAGGGATTCCAATTTTGCCGTCAGAAGCATCACGCTTTCTTGAAGCCTCACCCTGGCCTCCCTCTCACGGTCTAATTCGTTCCTCAGGACTTCCATGCTTGAGCACCACCTGCAAACTAACTGTTCATTATTATTAGCCATTGTAAACGCGTAAGCGGCAAATTTCCATTCACAGCGACTGCAAGTACTTGACGGGGGGTGCCATGCTTTTAATAAGTTAAAAAACAAAAAAAAACACAAAACGAGCGTTTGGAAATTAATAAATTACAACGTAGGTCTACCGCGTGCTTATTGTGCCGTCACCTGCGAAAACCCGCAAAATTGTTCTTGAAACGCAGAAACAGGTTCTTGTAACACAATTTTATGCTAAATGAATATATAATTAAGCTACCGACGAAAGAAAAAGTATTAAATGAAACTTATCTGGTCGCTGTTTACTGACTTAATCCCTTTTTCCCACGGTAGGTGACCCTTTTGGAGGTCAGGTAGTGTGTGAAGGAAAAATGAACCTTAAGAAACAACGTTTCTGATAGATTTGAAAAACAACAAAGGCAAACCAAGTGAATTTCAACCTTATGAAACCTCGTGTAGTAGCAGATTCGGGAACAAACAAGGCAATAGCCTTGGTTTAGTCAAGTAATATAGTAATGAATAAATTCAATAAATGAAATATATTCGTTAATGAATGATTAGTAACACGAAGTAATTTAGTTAAGAATGCACCAAACACTTTTTTTTTTAAAGACACTTGAACGAAAACCACTTATTCACTTGGTATCACTGGACACTCGATAAAACACGTCTGTCCACAAGGAAAGACTGATCACGAATATGATATGAATATATGGTAGAGTTTGTTCTCTCAGTAAGTCACTCGAAACCAACTAACTCGACTAAAATTCCTAACTTCCAGCACGCAGACTTTAGTAAATTTCGAAATAAATTGTCACACGTTAATTGGGAAAACGTAATGGGGAACTCCAACGCAAAACTAATGTGGGAATCGTTCGAAACGGTATTTAGGACTATAAATGACACTGGTATGCATATGAAATTTTTTTGTCTACTGTGAGGGTTTTTTCAACCCATATTATATAATTCGACCATGCTGAATTCGAAAATGACATTGGTTTTCCTCAATCAGGTCAGGTTTTTTCTCTATTGGCCATTTATTATAAGTCCAATTTTATCCCCAAATTTATTGATTTTTTTAGCTTAAACACTAGATACGAGTAATATTATAAGAACACTCGAGAAAAATGAAAACATTGTGTGAATAAATACTTTTATTCATACAATGAATATGGAAAAAAGTTTATTGAGGAAGGAATGAAGTTTTTTTGGCTTTCCGTCTGTTTTTCTTCGGGCACGTCTCGCTTCAAACACCAGCAATAGTCCACCAGCATATTGATATCCCAGTTTCCCTGGTACCTCTCTTCCATTATTTTGATATCTTGGTGAAATCGTTCACCCTGTTCCTCACTATAATCCCCGCAATTTTCAGGAAAATAGTCTAAGTGGGACCACAAAAAGTGCATTTTTATGGACATGCGCGACCCATGAGCTTTGAAAGCTTCCATCAAGTTTTCGACAACGGACTCGTATTCTGGACTTCTACGCTTGCCAAGAAAATCAGTGACAACTGATTTGAATGCCTGCCAGGCATTCTTCTCAGTTGGAGTCATTGCGTTTTCGAACTGAGTATCCTTGATCAAAATTCGAATTTGAGGACCATCAAAAACCCCAGCATTTAGTTTAGCATCAGATATATGAGGAAATTTACTCTCGAGATATCGGAATGCTGAACCCTCCTTATTCATTGATTTGATGAAATTTTTCATCAAGCCCAGCTTAATATGAAGTGGTGGGAGCAAAATTTTTGTTGGTGGTATAAGGGGCACTGAAACGACCTTATGCGACCCAGGTTCAAAATTCTCTCTGGATGCCCATTCACGCTGTGCATAGTGCTTCTCATCCGCTCGGCTATCCCATTTGCAGAGGAAACATGGGTATTTCGTGTATCCCCCTTGCATTCCCAATACAAATGACACAATCTGAAAAAAGATGAAAATATTTAAATAATTTAGAGAATTTGTTCTATCAGATAAAAAAATCTATGCATTGGACTGTATCACTTCTGTGGGGAAGTTAAGTGTTCTTATACGCTCTCAAATAACCTTTGGAAAAACAACATAGTCAATAGCAATAGTTTACTTATGATATTAGTATTACCTTCAAATCTCCACAGATCCTCCAGTTATGTTGGTCGTATACGAGAGCATCCAGTAAAATTTTCATGTTATCGTAGCTCTCAGTAAGTTGTACGGAATGTGCTACAGGGACTGATGCAACCCTATTCCCAATGTTGAGAAGTACTGCTTTCAAACTTCGTTTAGTCGAGTCTATAAATAGCCTCCATTCTGATGCGTTATATGGCAGGCCCAAGGATTCGATTAGCCCCTCAACATTGCAGCAGTACACTAAGGAAGAGGTATTTTCGTGCACTGCAAAAAACTTGCGGAATTCTTCCTCTCGTTTCCTATACCAGGAGAATGTTGTTCCCGGAGCCAGCAAGTTGTCCTCTCGAAGTCGTGAGCCCAAGATCTCGGCAGCTAATTTGGAAAGTCCTAAATCCCTGGTAAGATCATTAAGTTTGGCCTGGTTGAGAGGCCTCGGCTCATTTGAAGCGGTATTTTGAGGTATATACGACTGGGACTGGTCATTGGCATTGGTCATTGATTCATCATCAGAATCATCGAAGTCCAGGGTTTGAGGTGGGTCGGGTATTGGAATTCCAGGACCATGGGGTACAGGTCTCATAGCAGAAGGAATGTCAGGGTATACAACAATGTGTTTATTCTTCTTGTTAACTCCTGAAAATAGAAACACAGAAACATGGATATAAAACTTGCATATGAAATAGAAGAAGCATTCAGACAGTGGCGGCTCGTGAGGGAAGGCTGCGGTCTGTAAGATATGAAATAGGTCGATGGAGTCTGTATATTTTCTTTCTTTTTCATTCATATTGTCCCTTCGGGGACAATATGAATGAAAAAAAAGAAAATATACAATCATTGTATATGTAAATGTAACTTGTATAACAATATGTATGTGTAAATGTATTTTCTATAACAATATGTATATGTAAATGTATGATTACCATTATGGTGAATATTATGCTATATATGGTGAATATTACATTATGGTGAATATTATGTCAAGTTTCATACGAGGATTTCAAAATATTTAAGAAAAATAAATTTATAAGCCCACCTTGGAGGTTTGTCATGCAGAAATAGCAATCTGTCACGTGATCCTTTCCTTCTCTCCAAATCATGGGAATTCCAAAAGGCAAAGATTTCACTCTGCCTTTGCTCCATCTTCTCAAATTTTCAATGCACATCTTGCAGCACATATGAGGGGCGAAATTTTTGTCCTGGTCCCCTAGCTTAATTCCAAAGTATGCTCTATACATTGTCTTCACAAATTTAGTGATTTGGGACTGGTTATTTGGCATGGTAACCGTCCCACATATGTAGCAGAATCTATTGGGATCATTTTTACACGCTCTATTCATTATGAAATATTTTATCTATATGCCTGAAAAGTAAAAAAAGATATTATACAAGTGAAACAAGTGATGATAGATGTTACTGTTCCAATTCCGCTTTGACAAAATCACGAAAAATTCTATTTTACTTATGAGGCCATAGCCGGATAACCTGAGCTGATTGAGAAAAGCGGATTGCAGATTCGAAATCAGCAGGAAAAACTCTATAAGAATCACTTACAAAACCCTTGACAGCAAAATTGATGCATACCAGTGTGAGGAATGTGTACCGTACAAAATTAAGCGTGCGAAAGTAAACAACAAGCCCTTGTGGTTTACTTCTAGAGTAGGAGACATTATAAAGAGTAGAGATAGGGCTTATAGGCTATATAAGTGCGATAAAGATAATCTGTTGTTACGAAACAACTACATATCTCTGAGGCGTGAAGCGAAAAGTGTAATAAAAAAGTCCAAGCGCGAATTTGAAATCTCCATAGCTCGTGACGGTAAAGAAAACCCCAAGCGATTCTTTCAATACGTCAATAATAGAAATCCAGTAAAAAGTGTCTTGGGGCCTTTGAAAAATGTAAACGGAGATCTAGTTTCTGAAAACAAGGAAATGGCTACCTTGCTAAACGAATTTTTTACGTCAGTTTTTACTATAGAAGATGTAACGAATATCCCTACGGTCATAGACATAATACCTTTTGATAATGGTAATATTTTGGATAATATCGTGGTTACTGAAGGGGAAGTAATGCGCTATATTGATAAAATGAAAACGCGTAAATCACCGGAGCCGGATTCCACATATCCCATACAACTAAAAGAATTAAAAGATAGCATTGTTGTGCCGCTAACAAAGATTTTTAATGCGTCTATTTCTGATGGGTGCGTACCAGATAATTTCAAGTTAGCAAACGTAACACCTATCTTTAAGAAAGGCGATAAAGGTGCGGCGGGAAATTATAGGCCAATCAGTTTAACGTCTGTTGTAGGTAAGCTACTGGAATCAATAATTAGGGATCGTATAGTCGAACACTTAGAAGTGCATAAACTAGTTAGAAATACGCAGCACGGTTTAAGGCGAAACAAATCTTGCTTAACTAATCTTTTAGAATTTTTCCAAAGCGTGGTTGACGTTTACGATAGACATCGGGCGGTTGATGTAGTGTATTTAGATTTTCAAAAAGCATTTGACACCGTGCCGCACAAAAGACTCATTGAAAAAACTAAGGCTCATGAAATCAGGGGTGTATTAATAAATTGGCTAGAACAATGGTTGCGAGGTAGGAAACAGAGGGTGGTCGTTGATGGAGCGGAGTCGTCTTGGGCTAATGTAGCGAGTGGCGTTCCTCAGGGTTCTGTATTGGGCCCCTTGCTTTTTCTTATATATATTAACGACTTAGATGTCGGCCTAGTCAGTACAGTTTCAAAGTTTGCGGATGACACGAAGCTGGGTGGTAGGGCGATTAATGACGAAGACAGAGGTAAAATCCAGGAAGATCTGAATAAAATCGTTGATTGGTCAGTCACATGGCAAATGAGATTTAACGTGGATAAGTGCAAAATTTTGCATATAGGTTCCCGTAACGGTAATTTTGCGTATAGTATGTCAGGGAAAGATTTAACAAGCGTAGAGCAGGAAAAAGATTTAGGAGTTATAGTCACTAGTGATTTAAAAGTAGCGAAACAAAGTACAGCAGCGGTCAATAAGACGAACAAAGTGTTAGGTTTTATAGCTCGAAATTTTGAGTATAAATCGCGCGATATTATAGTTCCTCTTTATAAATCATTAGTTAGACCCCATTTGGAGTACGCGGTCCAATTTTGGAATCCACATATGCGCAAAGATATACAGAAAATCGAAAGAGTTCAAAGACGAGCAACTAAGATGATTCCGTCGCTTTGGTCAAAGTCATACGAGGATAGGCTTAAGGAGTTAAAATTGACAACACTCGAGACTAGGAGGCTAAGGGGTGAACTAATCCAGGTTTTCAAAATTATGAATGGGTTCGATAACGTAGATAGAGATAGCTTTTTCGAAATATCTCAATATAATAGGACTAGAAATAACGGGTGTAAGTTGACAAGTAGAAGGTTCGAGACAGCAGTTGCCAAAAACTTTTTTACGCATAGAATAGTTAATAGCTGGAATAGTTTGCCGGTAGAAGCAGTGGCGGCTCGTGACTAAAAATTCTAGGGGTGCTGTCTCTAAGAATGGGTTGAAATAATTACTGAAATAAAAGGATGTGCATTGAGCAATGAATAAAAGTTTCAAAAGTTATAGAAAAAGTTATTCAGTGAGCTCATCCTTATATTGTTCTTGATTATTTCAATTGTAAATACAAAATTTAGGGGTGCTGCAGTTCCGCAGTGCCTACCGACGAGCCGCCACTGGGTAGAAGTAATTAGTAGCACGTCCATAAACATGTTTAAAAATCGATTAGACGCATATGTTGATAGATTGGGTATAGTTTAAGATAGTAAAATCAAAACTTTGTGGTGATAGATCCCACAGCTCAACAAAAGTGTTGTGGGATATAGGGAGGCAGCATCTTGGGTTATGGGATACTCTCTGTCCTTACACACCCCATTTAAAGAGATTCCTCTGCCTAGCGGTGCCCCCCATAGAACTGTGAGGTATTGAAAAACTCATGATCTTCATTTGCCCTACAAACACCTTTAAATGGGAGATCCAAAATGGGTGCACACACATTTCTACATTACTCTACAGTCTTTACAGCCACACCTACACTTTTCCTCCTAAGTATGTATATTGTAATGTATATGGTTGTAAATTTTGACTTGGTCCGCAATCGATATGGACCGTGACTTATTTTTCGTTGGGCAAGGTACTAGTATTGATGGATACCGTAATGAAATTGACTGGATTCTTTGGATCTGATATATTTGCATGTCGTTTATAAATAGATATAGAGTGTAACATATTTGTGGATAGTAGTCTATTATGACTTGATTCTCTGGATCCAGAGATTCTATCTTTAGTTTTAAATCGATAATTAATTAGTTTTAAATCGATAATTAATTAGTTTTAAATTGATAATTATTTAGTTTTTAAAAAATTGGTCATTGCCAATGTACAGGCAGTTTTTACATAAATTTCTTATATTCTTGTGGTTCGGAACCCACGTAAAATTGTAGGTCCCCTCCGCCACCACGGAGGACATACACAATTACGAACACAGTTAGGTAGACCAGCCATGAGTGGATCCTAGGGTCTTTGTTGGTCTGAAACATTATAACATTATAACATTATATATATATTAGTGATGTACCGGATGTCATTTTTTTCACATCCGCGGATGCGGATGCGGATGAGGATGTTTGATTTCAACATCCGCGGATGCGGATGCGGATGTCTACATTTTCGTTATTTTTTAGGATATATTCGAGATTTGTTGTGTTTAACGTATATAATAAGTTATTATATAGAGAGAGCTGTAGCTATAATGTAGTATAATTGATTAATTGTACAATAATTGCTGTACTTTTCTCTGAACATATAAAATAATATCAAGCATCTAACTAATATAGAAAT
>JAJOZX010003508.1:190000-215000 GCA_023014485.1 Bathynomus jamesi | reverse complement strand
AAGTTATCCAGGTCACGATTCATGGGCCAGATACACAAAATATCGTCGACGTACCGCAACCAAGGGATGCCAACCCCCAGGATTCTCGGAATGTAAGTAATTTCGAAAAACTCCATATAAATATTGGAGAGGAGGGGCGATAAGGGGTTGCCCATGGCCATCCCAAACACTTGTTGATAATACTCGTTATTGAAAGTGAATTTACAGTCTTTGATGCAAAGCTTAATAAGTTCCAAAAATGTGTGAAGGTAGTGGCAGGTCATACTTATGTAATTCTTGGGAGAGAAAGTCAAGCATATCATCAATCGGCACTTTTGTAAACAATGAACAAACGTCAAAACTGATCAATCTATCATTAGTTTCAGTACGTGCATTATTCAATTTTTCAGTAAGATCCATGGAATTTTTTACATGTGAATCAGAGATAGTTCCGAGAATGGGGGACAAGACTTTGACAAGCCATTTGGAGAGTTTATAAGTAATAGAGCCCACCGAGCTAATAATAGGGCGCATAGGGTTGCCAGGTTTGTGGGTTTTAATAAGACCGTAAAGGTAGGGCAGAGAAGGTGAAGTGGACATGAAAAGCGGAATTAAGTCCTTATGATCTTTGAGAATGCGTTTCAAGCCACTATTAAATGATTTGATGACGTCATCCTGCGGGTTCTTCCTAAGTTTGCTGTATGTGGCGGGGTCCTGGAGAAGCTCGTTCATCTTTCCGATGTAGTCCACTTTGTCCATAATAACTATGGTGTTAGCCTTGTCTGCTTTAGTAATATGGAGCTCCCCATCTTTTTTTAATTGTGAGAGGCCATCGCGAAAACGTTTAGGAAAGTTATCTTCGTAATTACCATTCGCCGCACTATAAAGGAGGCCTTTAACTATGTTAAACAAATGCTGAGGGAGATTACACTGTTTTTCAAAACACGCGAGACTGTAACAAATCTGTATGCCTCTTTGTTAATCCTTTAATTTTTAATTTTTATTTTTACTTCTCTGTTTATTGCATATATATATATATATATATATATATATATATATATATATATATGTGTGTGTGTGTGTGTGTGTATATATGATATATATATGTTTGTGTGTATGTATGTTATTTATTTATTTTTTTATTTTTATTTTTTTACTTTTTTCTTTTTTTTCTTTTTTTCTTTCTGTAACCTATATATAGGCCGTAACCTTTTATGTACTTCAGTGTTCCTGAGGATGTCATTAGACGAAAGCGCTTGAGCACCTTTTTGTGTTTCCTTTCCTTCGTGGTTTTATTCATCATATATATATATATATATATATATATATATATATATATATATATATATATACAGGGTGGGCCGTAAGTTTCCATACATAGGAAAAATTAAACGTTTGTTTTTATGTTTCAGATACCCTAAGAATATGCGTTTGACGTAAGATCTTGTTTACTGATGAAGCAAATTTTTACGTCAATGGAGAGGTTAATCGGCAAAACATACGTTATTGGAGTAATGCTAACCCTAACTGGCTGAGTCCGACGAAGATGCAAGGTGCCGGTAAAGTGATGGTGTGGGCCGGGATATGGGGTGACAGAATTATTGGACCAATTTTTGTCAGTGGAAATCTTAATGCCGAAAGGTATCTTAACATGTTGCAAGAAGAGATTTTCCCATCCCTGCTAAACGAGGAAGGTAACTTCCCAGTTTACTTCCAGCAAGATGGAGCTCCACCTCATTATAGTCTTCACGTGCGTCGGTATTTGGATCAGCAGTTTCCGGATGCTTGGATTGGTCGGCGTGGTCCTGTGGAGTGGCCTCCCAGATCCCAGATCTCACCCCCCTTGATTTCTATCTTTGGGGGCACTTGAAGGCCATGGTGTATCAGGAAAAGATACGAGACATAAATCATCTAAAGGAACGTATCACCAACGCCATTACAAGCATAACGTCAACTGTGCTAATGCGTGTTCATCAACAGTGGAGAACACGTATTGAAATGTGTTTTCAAAACAATGGCAACCATGTAGAGCATATTATATAAATAAAAATGATTGTCCATAAAAAAATGTTTATTTTTCCTATGTATGGAAACTTACGGCCCACCCTGTATATATAATATATATATAATAATATATATATTATATGTACATATATATATATATATATATATATATATATATATATATATATATTGTGTTTTATCGAGTGTCTAGTGTTACCAATTGAATAAGTGGTTATCGTTCAAGTGTCTTTAAAAAAAATATAGTCTTTGGTGCATTCGTAACTAAATTACTTCGTGTTACTAATCATTAATTAACGAATATATTTCATTTATTGACTTTATTCTTTACTATATTACTTGACTAAACCAAGGCTAGTGCTTGTTTGTTTTCCGAATCTATTACTACACGAGGTTTCATAAAGTTGAAATTCCCTTGGTTTGCCTTTTTTGTTTTTCAAATCTATCAGAAACGCGGTTTCTTAAGGTTAATTTTCCCTTAACGTTTACCTGACCTTCCGAAGGGTCAATCACCGTGGGAAAAAAAAAGGAATTAAGTCAGTCGAAGAGCGACAGATAAGTGCCATTTAATACTTTTTCTTTAACAGATCTTTCGTCGGTAGCTTTGTATTTATATATTCATTTAGCATAAAATTGTGTTAGAAGAACATTCTTGCCGGTTTTTGCAGGTGACGGCACAATAAGCACGCGGTATACCTACGTTGTAATTTATTAATTTCCAAACGCTCTTTTTTTGTTTTTTTTGTTTTTAACTAATTAAAAGCATGGCACCCCCGTCAAGTACTTGCAGTCGCTGTGAAGGGAAATTTGCCGCTTACGCGTTTACAATGGCTAATAATAATGAACAGTTAGTTTGCAGGTGGTGCTCAAGCATGGAAGTGCTGAGGAACGAGTTAGAACGTGAGAGGGAGGCCAGGGTGAGGCTTGAAGAAAGCGTGATGCTCCTGACGGCAAAATTAGAATCCCTTGAGACTCCAGTTACGACCCCTCCTGCCTCAGTTTCTACTAATAATATAAATAGTATTAATAGCCCTCTCTCTTCCCCTAGTTCCCAACCCTTCGTTCGAGTGCGAAATGGAGCCCCATTGCGAAAAGCAAAGACTTGTCTACCAGTAATAACAAGCAATAAGTTTTCTGTTTTAGGTTTCGAAGATGCTGATGAACCGGAAATACGACTCGTTGGCGATTCCATTGTTCGAGGGCAGCTCGAGGAATTCTGTGGGAGAAACCCTCGTCGTAGGCGCCGTTACTGCTACCCTGGTGCAAGGGTGGAGGATATAACTAATAGTGTTGACCATTTTACAGACGGTACCGCCGAGGACACAACGTATGTTATTCATGTCGGTACTAATAACGTTTTAAATTCTAGATCGGAAGAACTGCTGGCTAGGTACAGGGACTTATTAGAGCGACTAAAGGAGAAAACTAATAAGATTGTTTTAACAGGTATACTTCCTCGAATTATCCAACGTAACGATTTCTACAGCAAGGCGACCTATATTAACAATAACCTAAAGTCTCTTTGCCAACAGGAAGGAGTGCATTTTGCGAATTTTTGGAACAGTTTCTACGGCAGGAGGGACTTGTTCCTCGAAGATGGACTTCATCTTAATGACGTTGGAGCTGCGCGTTTAGGAAGACTATTTCATAATACTGTCTCTTCTTTTCAGGCTGCCGTAACTCGAACGGTCCCAGCGTAAATTCCAAATTTCCCCTGCGCTCGCGAAGGTGTCGTAATTACAAACAATTTGAAGGTTCTATCCTTAAATGCTCGTAGCCTACGAAATAAAATAAATGAATTTTTTTCTTTAATTGCTTGTAAAGACTATGATTTAATTGCGATAAACGAATCGTGGCTTAGCACTGAAACACGTGACTTTGTAGGGGAGTATCAAATTAAAGGTTATAGACTTTTTGTTAAAAACAGAATAGGTAGGCGAGGAGGCGGTGTTATGTTGTATATCAAAGATAATATTGCGAACGTTATAGAAGTAAAGCACTCAATTCCAGAACCGATAGATTCGACTATAGCAGAACTTAAATTAAACGACTTCAAACTTCTTGTTGCGGTTATATATAGGCCCCCTAATCAAACAGCTGATACGGACGAAGCGTTATATCGTGAACTAAAGAGAATAATCGGTAGTGAGCAGGCTTTAGTTATGGGTGACTTTAATTGCGCCAACGTGAATTACGATACAATGCAGGGAGACGCGGAAGGTAATCGTTTAGTTAATTTTCTCGAGGATAGCTTTCTTATTCAAAAGGTTGGGGAACCTACGAGGTTGGACAGTATTTTAGATTTAGTAATAACTACGGATGATAGGCTAATTACTGATCTTCAAGTAATAGAACCGTTAAGCAATAGCGATCACAATATGGTAGAGTTTGTCCTCTCAGTAAGTCACTCGAAACCAACTAACTCGACTAAAATTCCTAACTTCCAGCACGCAGACTTTTGTAAATTTCGAAATAAATTGTCACACGTCAATTGGGAAAACGTGATGGGGAACTCCAACGCAAAACTAATGTGGGAATCGTTCGAAACAGTATTTAGGACTATAAATGAGGAATGTGTACCGTACAAAATTAAGCGTGCGAAAGTAAACAACAAGCCCTTGTGGTTTACTTCTAGAGTAGGAGACATTATAAAGAGTAGAGATAGGGCTTATAGGCAACATAAGTGCGATAAAGACAATTTTTGTTACGAAACAACTACATATCTCTGAGGCGTGAAGCGAAAAGTGTAATAAAAAAGTCCAAGCGCGAATTTGAAATCTCCATAGCTCGTGACGGTAAAGAAAACCCCAAGCGATTCTTTCAATACGTCAATAATAGAAATCCAGTAAAAAGTGTCTTGGGCCTTTGAAAAATGTAAACGGAGATCTAGTTTCTGAAAACAAGGAAATGGCTACCTTGCTAAACGAATTTTTTACGTCAGTTTTTACTATAGAAGATGTAACGAATATCCCTACGGTCATAGACATAATACCTTTTGATAATGGTAATATTTTGGATAATATTGTCGTTAGTGAAGGGGAGTAATGCGCTATATTGATAAAATGAAAACGCGTAAATCACCGGGTCCGGATTCCATATATCCCATACAACTAAAAGAATTAAAAGATAGCATTGTTGTGCCGCTAACAAAGATTTTTAATGCGTCTATTTCTGAGGGGTGCGTACCAGATAATTTCAAGTTAGCAAACGTAACACCTATCTTTAAGAAAGGCGATAAAGGTGCGGCGGGAAATTATAGGCCAATCAGTTTAACGTCTGTTGTAGGTAAGCTACTGGAATCAATAATTAGGGATCGTATAGTCGAACACTTAGAATTCCATAAGCTAGTTAGAAATACGCAGCACGGATTCGGGCGAAACAAATCTTGCTTAACTAATCTTTTAGAATTTTTCCAAAGCGTGGTTGACGTTTACGATAGACATCGGGCGGTTGATGTAGTGTATTTAGATTTTCAAAAAGCGTTTGACACCGTGCCGCACAAAAGACTCATTGAAAAAACTAAGGCTCATGGAATCAGGGGTGTAGTAATAAATTGGCTAGAAGAGTGGTTGCGAGGTAGGAAACAGAGGGTGGTCGTTGACGGAGAGGAGTCGTGTTGGGCTAATGTAGCGAGTGGCGTTCCTCAGGGTTCTGTATTGGGCCCCTTGCTTTTTCTTATATATATTAACGATTTAGATGTCGGCCTAGTCAGTACAGTTTCAAAGTTTGCGGATGATACGAAGCTGGGTGGTAGTGGGATTAATGACGAAGATAGACGTAAAATTCAGGAAGATCTAAATAAAATCGTTGATTGGTCAGTCACATGGCAAATGAGATTTAACGTGGATAAGTGCAAAATTTTGCATATAGGTTCGCGTAACGGTAATTTTGCGTATAGTATGTCAGGGAAAGATTTAACAAGCGTAGAGCAGGAAAATGATTTAGGAGTTATAGTCACTAGTGATTTAAAAGTAGCGAAACAAAGTACAGCAGCGGTCAATAAGGCGAACAAAGTGTTAGGTTTTATAGCTCGAAATTTTGAGTACAAATCGCGCGATATTATAGTTCCTCTTTATAAATCATTAGTTAGACCCCATTTGGAGTACGCGGTCCAATTTTGGAATCCGCATATGCGCAAAGATATAGACAAAATCGAAAGAGTTCAAAGACGAGCAACTAAGATGATTCCGTCGCTTAGGTCAAAGTCGTACGAGGATAGGCTTAAGGAGTTAAAATTGACAACACTCGAGACTAGGAGGTTAAGGGGTGATCTAATCCAGGTTTTCAAAATTATGAACGGGTTCGGTAACGTAGATAGAGATAGCTTTTTCGAAATATCTCAATATAATAGGACTAGAAATAACGGGTGTAAGTTGACAAGTAGAAGGTTCGAGACAGCAGTTGCCAAAAACGTTTTTACGCATAGAATAGTAAATAGCTGGAATAGTTTGCCGGTAGAAGTAATTAGTAGCACGTCTATAAACATGTTTAAGAATCGATTAGACGCATATGTTGATAGATTGGGTATAGTTTAAGGTAGTAAAATTAAGGCTTTGTGGGGATAGATCCCACAGCTCAACACAAGTGTTGTGGGATATAGGGAGGCAGCGTCTTGGGTTAGGGGATACTCTCTGTCCTTACACACCCCATTTAAAGATATTCCTCTGCTGAGCGGTGCCCCCCATAGTACTGTGAGGTATTGAAAAACTCATGATCTTCACTTGCCCCACGAACACCTTTAAATGGGAGACCCAAGATGGGTGCACACATATTTCTACATTACAATACAGTCTTTACAGCCACACCTACATTTTTCCTCGTAAGTGTATATATTGTAATGTATATGTTTGTAAATTTGACTTGGTCCACAATCGATATGGACCGTGACTTATTTTTCGTGACAAGGTACTAGTATTGATGGATACCGTAATGAAATTGACTGGATTCTTTGGATCTGATATATTTGCATGTCGGTTATAAATAGATATAGAGTGTAACATATTTGTGTATAGTAGTCTATTATGACGTGATCCTCTGGATCCAGAGATTCTATCTTTAGTTTTAAATCGATAATTAGTTAGTTTTGCTAAATTGGTCGTTGCCAATGTACAGGAAGTTGTTATATAAATTTCTTATGTTCTTGTGGTTCGGAACCCACGTAAAATTGTAGGTCCCCTCCGCCACCACGGAGGACATACACAATTACGAACACAGTTAGGTACACCAGCCATGAGTGGATCCTAGGGTCTTTGTTGGTTTGAAACATTATAACATTATATTATATATATATAAATATATATATATATATATATATATATATATAATATATATATATATATATATATATATATTATATATATAATATATATATATTATATGTATGTATATATATATATATATTATATATATATATATATATATATATATATATTATATATATATATATATATGTTAACCCCTCCGTCTATGCCCGTGTTGGTTCGAAGTCGACGGGGGTTCTAGTTAGGTGGCAGCAACGGATGTGTGTCTTGAAGTAGTTTTCTTCTATATTACTCTCCGAGTTCTTCTATAGTGGCTCGGAGGACTCTGATAGACTTACTCAAAATGCTGAAGGTTCCGGATTCTTCTTATAGCGTATCCGGAAAATTTAATGACTAAGTTCTTCTGAAGAGAGCAAGGCTCGAAGGATAAGGTAAAAACTAGCTTCAACTGTAATTTTACTGTTAAAATGTACAGGTAGTGCTCAGCCTCTGAATTAGCTTCTGAATGACAATGGAATAATTTTAATGGGTTTATATACCCAAAAACTGCTAACATTATTATTATTAAATGCTAAGAAGGCTTATTATTTTTGCACAATATTTAAAATAAGTAATTTTTTAGCTGTGGTAAGGCTTGAACGAGTAAACAAAATATTTGAAGACGAAACCATATTTTTATCTTAAACCGCGACTTTTCAGATCTGATGTTATCATGATCTGCCAAGTTAACTAAAAGTGGAAATCGGACTATGCATCTTTACACTAAAATATGCATATGAGTGAAATTTTAAGGTTTAAGATGTACAATTTTAATGCTTAGGCAAGACATGATCTCATTGTTTATAACGAAAGAGAGTGTATACAAAATGTGAACATTGCAAAGCTTAAACAGGATTCCTTATTAAGCGAAATCTAAAAAAATGATTATGAGATTTTAAAAAACAACAGGTCACCAATTATTTAGCAAAGTAGAAAGCAAATCAAAATTTTATCCAAACTCGCGTTGGGCGATTTTGGTCCTTATGTAAAAATGAATACACACACGTACATACATATGAGTATAGGCATTATATAAAGTTAAATAATAAGAATATACAGATTATATAAATACATGAACCATATAACACATGAATTTTTTAAATGGATACAGAGACTATATAAATGAATACAAGAATTACATGAAGGATAAGATAATATAGGAATATGGGAATTATTTATGGTTCATTTTTACAGGGCTCTTCCCTCTAGAATGATATTAATATAATAACGTAACATCCTAACTAATGCTAACTAGATGATAACTATTGGTTTTATAATACAGATTTATATATACAACATAAGTCGGGTGGTTAAGTCTAGTTCACGTGGTCTGGGTACGCACTCTTGGTCGTGCATAAATAGTTTCATGTTCCGTGTCACTTGGTTTTCTTTGTTCCCAGAATGATCTTTTCACCACAAATATACCGAGGATAATAGCACACAATAATGATACTAACGGCAGATGTTGAGAAAATGGTTACCGGTTGTAGTATTTGTAAGAGGTTGTTTTGGTTATCATCCGAAATTTTAAACCGGCTCAATTGATCATTCCATTCAGGGGCATATAGTTCGGGTAGGATGGTTACAGGTTTTATGGAGAGATTTAAGATCTCTATGACGGGTTTAAATTTAATTTGCGACGGAAATGGGTATGAGTTATTAAGGGTAACCTTATACGGGTTGTATATTTGGAGGGCTTTTGAACGCAAGGAGCAACCAATTGGTAGCCGAATAACCATAGGGATTGTAATGAGGGAATAATTCGATGGACACTCGAGGTAGCGGCAGTCCTGTTCGCGAAGGAAACCCAGATGTCTGGTCCAATTCGTAGTTGGATGGTTTTAGGGGAATGAAATTTTTAAATGAACATACGGGGGCATGCCGGTCACGAATTAAATCGATAAAGCAAGACCTAGTAGTGGAAGAATAACTGGTTTGAGTGGAGGGCAGATGAGTTGTTTATTTGGTTGCGGGAATCGGCAATGCCGGACGTCGCTATCTGACATCATAGAATAAGCTGATAGATCTTTGGTGAGGAAAAGGTAAGGTGGTACGGTGGGTAAATACAATCGATAGACATTAGAGTTATTTTGGTAGGGTGTTGGGAAAGGGTGAAATTTATATACGTCATAAGTGAGGAAATCGAAAAATGGTATAATTATGAGGTATGTGTAGGGGCGTGGTCCATGTACAGTCCAGGTGTATTCTAGAAATTGAGGGTAATTAGTGTGGTTGAGTGGGAATATGGGTGATAATTTTAATTGTGACTGGGCGGTGTGAATCAAGGACTGGAGTATTTCCCATGGTATTAGGGTGGAAAGAGTGATTTTTCCATGGGCTAGCTGGGTTGCACGCAAAACCTTGGAATGAATCGTAGTTATTCGTTGTAAGTATTTATCGATTAGGGTTACTTGTAGTTCATTATTTCTATTAATTCTAGATATCTTTGTGTTCTTTGTATTGAGCTAACATGGATTCAAGGTATGTGAATCTGTCCGAAAGGGAGTGAGGAAGCGATTGTTTTCGTGTAATGACCTAATAGTTTGTTCTAACATGTGTCCATTATATTGTCGATTTCGCGCGAAGAGATTCAATTTAAGTTCAATTCTTTTAATATCTTCTTCGGTTGCTAATCCGAATAAACCTTTGAACAGTTTCCCTCCTATATCTATCAGTCCCCTTTTACTTCTTTGGTTAAAGTTTTCTGAATTTTTAGTTTCAGTTTGTATCCATGGTAAGGCTAATATTTCTGATAGGGCGCGTGCTGTAGTTTGAATATTTTCGAGGGTATTTTCTAACAGAACGCGACTAATCTGATCTTTTCCTTGGAAAGAATTTGGACTTTACTTTCAAACGTTTTTAATTGGGTTTGTATCTGAAGGAGATTGATTTTAATTCTAGCAGGGGGTTGCAAATTTATATAAAGGTCTGCATGCCCTTTCAAAAATTTACCTTCTGCAAGTTTTTCTATAACAACTCCGGTAGAAATTTTAATGCTAGGTCTACAAGAGTAAATAATTTGGAAAATTATAAGGGGGACAATTTTATTAATTTCTACGCCTTAAGTTATACGGAGCTGGGGGTAGTTGTGTGGATACTTGTGTGGATACTTGTGTTGGTGGGCGAAGGGGTCGGCCTCGTTTTGGTGGCAATGGGGGTCGACCGTTGAGCTCGGATTCTGAGCGGGTTCGTTTCTTATGTGAAGGTTCTTATTAATGTGTTCTAATTAGGTCTGCTTGACCGATCTTAATTTATGGAATGATCACTTAAGGGGTTTTCCTAACTGCACTATCTAAAAATAAATGCACAACAATTTGCCTAACTAGGGGAAAATTTGAAAAGATTGCAAACAAAAATAAAAATGTAAACAAAATTTCACTCAAATGTACGTGAAGGTATGGTAATACTATGTTTGGTACATTAAATAAAATTATACTATACTAACTAGAATAGTAAAAATAATAAAATAACTGTGAAAATAACTGTGAAAATAACTGTGACAATATTGTTTTCAATAAAACAAAAATGTATCACTGGTGTCTGAAGTGTTCACTGTGTTTTGTGTTAATTCTGGCTCAATACTAAATATTAATTGTTAATAATAATGACTTTTCAAATGTTTAGAAATTATTTTAAAAAAGAGTTTTGTACTTAACAAGATTCCTACGGCGAAATCCTTAGAGACGTGTCCTGAAGACGTGTCTTGCTGGCCACTTGTTCCTGGATGAAAACTAGGCGTGGAGAACTTGGAGTCGTGACGCACCGGTTCAAGGGTGGATGTGACGAACTAGAAGTCGTGAAACGCCGGTCAACTGGGTGGATGTGACGAACTAGAAGTCGTGACACGCCGGTCAACTGGGTGGATGTGACGAACTAGAAGTCGTGACACGCCGGTCCAAGGGTGGATGTGACGAACTAGAAGTCGTGACACGCCGGTCAACTGGGTGGATGTGACGAACTAGAAGTCGTGACACGCCGGTCAACTGGGTGTTGGTTCTGGTTCCAGGGTCTGGAAGACTGGAAGAATCCTGGAGTCGTGAAGATCCTGGTTAAAGGGTCGCCAGTTGTTAACCCCTCCGTCTATGGCCCGTGTTGGTTCGAAGTCGACGGGGGTTCTAGTTAGGTGGCAGCAACGGATGTGTGTCTTGAACTAGTTTTCTTCTATATTACTCTCCGAGTTCTTCTATAGTGGCTCGGAGGACTCTGATAGACTTACTCAAAATGCTGAAGGTTCCGGATTCTTCTTATAGCGTATCCGGAAAGTTTAATGACTAAGTTCTTCTGAAAGAGCAAGGCTCGAAGATAAGGTAAAAACTAGCTTCAACTGTAATTTTACTGTTAAAATGTACAGGTAGTGCTCAGCCTCTGAATTAGCTTCTGAATGACAATGGAATAATTTTAATGGGTTTATATACCCAAAAACTGCTAACATTATTATTATTAAATGCTAAGAAGGCTGTATTATTTTTGCACAATATTTAAAATAAGTAAATTTTTTAGCTGTGGTAAGGCTTGAACGAGTAAACAAAATATTTGAAGACGAAACCATATTTTTATCTTAAACCGCGACTTTTCAGATCTGATATTATCATGATCTGCCAAGTTAACTAAAAGTGGAAATCGGACTATGCATCTTTACACTAAAATATGCATATGAGTGAAATTTTAAGGTTTAAGATGTACAATTTTAATGCTTAGGCAAGACATGATCTCATTGTTTATAACGAAAGAGAGTGTATACAAAATGTGAACATTGCAAAGCTTAAACAGGATTCCTTATTAAGCGAAATCTAAAAAAATGATTATGAGATTTTAAAAAACAACAGGTCACCAATTATTTAGCAAAGTAGAAAGCAAATCAAAAATTTTATCCAAACTCGCGTTGGGCGATTTTGGTCCTTATGTAAAAATGAATACACACACGTACATACATATGAGTATAGGCATTATATAAAGTTAAATATAAAGAATATACAGAATTATATAAATACATGAACCATATAACACATGAATTTTTAAAATGGATACAGAGACTATATAAATGAATACAAGAATTACATGAAGGATAAGATAATATAGGAATATGGGAATTATTTATGGTTCATTTTTATATATATATATATATATATATACATATATACAGTGGTGGGTACCGTTAACCAAAAAGTTAACTTCGATAACGATAATCCGTTAACCCCAATTTTTAACTCCGATAACGATAATGCGATAATTTTACTACAAAGTTAACGGAAGTTAACGATAATCCGTTGACGATAACTATTTCTTTACTAACATTTAAAAAAATCAAGGAAAAAAGCTTTAAAACCCATAGAAAATGTTTATTTATGCAAAATCCAACAATAAATAGGTATTTAACTGTATTTTTATCAAGTTTTGCAACTTTTTTGCTAAATAACTTTTTTTTTTATTTTCAATAAAAAATGTACTGATTACATGTTTTGAAACCCTTGTAACCACTAACCATTAACTAAATTTTAATTTACCAGAGAATTATTATGGCGGGAACTGAAAGGTAAAATTAAATTTTAGGCACATTTATTAAAGACAATGACACAATGTGCTGGTTGCCCTTCGGAAAGACCAACTTCTCAAAGTTAGGTCCAACTGCCAGTCTTGACCTCTTGGCCCTCAGGATGTCCTTGCCGAGAGAGAAGAGCCGTTCCACTGCGGCAGAGGACGGAATTGGCGTATTGTACTTCAGGAAGAGGTTGATGAAGATCTGCTCCCCCATGAAGTCAGAGTCGGCCATGTCTACCTTCCCATCAGTGTCCAGCCAAGTGTCGACAAGTCTCTTGGCCTTCTGCTTGACACTGGTACTTGAGCCAACAGCCGTCCACCCAGCGAAGAGGTCGTCAGGCATGCTGCTGTCGCTAGAGCTGGTGGTGCTGTCAACATTCCGGTTCCTCAGTGCTCTCTCGACCTCGTCCTCCATGGCGGCCCTGACAGAGACAGTTTGGTCGCTGTCGAACCTGCGCAGCCAGTGGAGTTAACGTGTTAACGGACTTTAACAGACTAAATATCGAGTTATCGGAAGTTGACTGGTCCGATAACGATAAATGGAAATTAACTTCCGTTAATAGTCCGTTAAAAAAAGTTAACTTCGTTAATTAACTGTTATCGGATTAACGCTTTAGTGCCCAACACTGTATATATATATATATATTATATATATATATATATATATATATATATATAATGTTATAATGTTTCAGACCAACAAAGACCCTATGATCCACTCACGGCTGGTCTACCTAACTCTGTTCGTAATTGTGTATGTCCTCCGTGGTGGCGGAGGGAACCTACAATTTTACGTGGGTTCCGAACCACAAGAACATAAGAAATTTATGCAAAAACTGCCTGTACATTGGCAACAACCAATTTTTACAAAACTAAATATTATCAATTTAAAGCTAATTAGTTATCATTTAAAACTAAAGATAGAATCTCTGGATCCAGAGGATCAAGTCATAATAGACTACTATCCACAAATATGTTGCACTCTATATCTATTTATAACCGACATGCAAATATATCAGATCCAAAGAATCCAGTCAATTTCATTATGGTATCCATCAATACCAGAACATTGCCAACCAAAAATAAGTCACGGTCCATATCATTTGCGGACCAAGTCACAATTTACAACCATATACATTAGGAGGAAAAGTGTAAGTGTGGCTGTAAAGACTGTACAGTATGTAGAAATGTGTGTACCCATTTTGGGTCACCCACTTAAAGGTGTTTGTGGGGCAAGTGAAGATCATGAGTTTTTCAATACCTCACAGTACTATGGGGGGGCAGTGGCGGTCCTAGCTTACATGACGCCCTGGGCGAACCTCACCTTCAGCGCCCCCCCCCTGTTCGCCAACACACACACATTCGAATCCCCCCAAAATAAAGGACAGACATAACTCTTTCACAAAATAACTTTTTATTGGACTAATTGTTGGAACTTCAGAACCAAAACAAAGACTCAAATTTCTGAATTTTACAAATCCTTCATCACGTAAATAGAATAACTCACTTAAGAGAATGTAATTATGATACTATGAACAGGAAAAATACAAATTAAATTGCACAACTGCCATAAATAAACTAGAGAATCAAATTTCTAAATTGTACAAATGCTCTATCACATAAATAGAATAAGACACTTAAGAGAGGTAATTATTATGCTACACTTTGAACAAGAAACAAAATAAATTGCACCACAGCACAACTGCCATCTAAAGCCTGACTCTTCTTACCTTCCTTGATGCAAAGTCATGAATTAAATCATCATATGAAATCTGCTCAGCAATTGTATGATTTATACTGATGATGGCCAGACCGGTAAGGCGTTCCTGTGACATAGTTGACCTCAGGTAGGATTTGATGAGCTTCAGCTTTGAAAAGCTCCTCTCTGCTTCAGCAACAGTGACTGGAAGAGTAAGACCAATTCTGAGAGCAGTCCACAAATTTGGATATATTTCAGAGAGCTCCCTTTCATGGATAAATGTCAGCAGTTCAAGCAAGGATATGGTCTTTGATGGCAAGTCAGGCAAGTTCTTCAGCTCCTGTGCAAGCTCTCTGCCATCCAAGTCAGATTGTCCCTTAAAGTGTAGTGTAGTACTAAGGTTCACACATTGTTCTGTCAGCTCCTCAAATGTGAGATTTTGGAAATGTGTCAGCACTCCAAACTTCTCTCCCACAATTTCCAACGTGGAAAATCTTTCCTGAATGGCTGATGTTGCAGCATCAACCACTGCATTGAAAAATGTCACCTCCAGCTTCTTCAAAGCATCAATCAAGGGCTCATCAGATGCTTCATAGGAGAAGTGCCGCTTTGTGGACCTCAGCCGTTTTTGTTTTAACACAGCCTCCACATTCATTTGTTCACAGATATCTGTGGCTGCCATTTGTGCAGCCACAAAACCTGTTGCCCTGTAATTGCGGAGACCTCTCTCTGTTTTTTTTAGGAGATTTACTGCAACATCAACGTGCATGCTAGGAGACTGCATCTGCTTGCTCACATGCTGAATTTGGCACAACAGGTCATGCCACACCACTGAACAAATGGCGAAGCGGTATGACCCAACCTCCTCTGACAGAGATTGAGCCTCGACCTTTATTACAGAGTCTTTGGTGTGGTCCCTCACCTCGATCAGTGCATCTCTCACTGCAGCTGCCTGATATCTCAGGGGCTCCACACTCTTGATCTTGCTTTCCCACCTTGTATCAGACCACATCTTCAATGTGATGTTCACATGTTTTTTCAAAATGGCCCATCGTTGTGTGGAGGCTGAAAACAAGTTGTAAAGCTTCTGCAAGATGCCAAAGTAACTTGTGGCATCAATAGATCCCTTAGCAGCATCGGCCACAAGCAAATTCAGAGAATGAGCCCCACATGGAACAAACAGAGCTCTGGGATTAATTTCTAGGAGCCTGGATTGAACACCCTTGTTTTTTCCCCTCATGTTGGCCCCGTTGTCGTATGATTGTCCTCTACAGTCCATGAAAGGAACTTTTAGCTCCTCCAGTCTCTTCAGAATCAGAGATGCCAAATGTTGACCAGTGGACTCCTCTGCCTCCAAAAACCCCATGAAATGTTCCTTTATATGGGGCTTCCCCTCCAGTGACACAACCCGAATCACAACTGACAACTGTTCAGTGTGGCTGATATCTGGAGTGCAATCTAGAATTATTGAAAAAAACTTTGATTGTTTGATGTCGCTCACCATTGCTGAAATGGTCTTGCTGCTCGACAAATCAATGAGTTCGTTTTGTATGTGGTGGCCGAGGTAGCTGGTGTGACTGGAGGTCCCTTTTTGGACACGGTTAATGTGCTCTTGCATTATAGGATCAAATTGTGCCATCAGTTCAACTTCTTTCAGAAAATTGCCATTTGATGGTGAGAACAATTTTTCTGTATGTCCCCTTAGTGCCAAATTCCTAACTGCCAGAGAATGCACAATAGCAGTGAGACGTGTCAGCACCGCTCTCCATCTCAACTTCTCAGCCTCCAAAAGTGCCATCTCCTGCTTGTCAATGGTTTCCCCCTTTCTCATCCTCACTGCCAGTTCTTTCCAGATTTTCATAGAATTTAGGTGTTCTGAACTGTTGTCATGTGATGTGAGCAATGAGCTTGCATGCTTCCAGTCCGAGAGTCCCAAACTTGTTAAATTTATTTTCCTCTTGGAAAATAATGTACAACAGAAACAGAAAAGGCTGTTGTTTTTTAAGGAATAGACCAACCAACTTCTGGTTATATTTTCCCCACTAACCAATGACTTCCTGAAGTATTGATGGTGGAAACTTCTTCCGTCACTGTCGTTTCTAGGGAATACAAAGTCAGATGGTACTTGACTTGGTCCCCTGGAAACCAGTTGTGTCCGAATTCTCTCAGTCAGAACTGAAGGCCAGTTAGCAGGGTCGGTGGACAGAGACTCATCCTCAGGAGGCGATTCTGCTCCAGGCCTTTCTAATAGAAAGAACAAGAGCATTACTCATTAGTATACACACCTAAGTTAGATAACACATTATTCACAGCACTTTGTTATGGTGGTGGTGTTATGGAATTATGGTGGTGAAACACCACACATACCCAGTAACCCAGACCTAGTGATAATAACATTATAATTTATAACTGTTTGCAAAATGCTTTGCAGGGATGCACACACATACACATACACACACACGCACACACTCACAGACATATGTGCACACAAACTCACCTGAAGAGTCCTGCCGGGGAGAAGTAGAAGCAAATGGGTCTTCATCCTCAGGATCAGACTGCATTTGTGGAGACATATGTGAGGCTGAGGAGGTAGATGGCTCCTCAGCCTCAATAATGGCAGAAGTAGACGGCTTCTCATCCTGGCTAGTGGCAGAGGGTGTTCCAAAATATTTCAAAAGTGCCCCTGCAAATAGTAAAATAGAACATAACAGACCAATGCATGAATAGGCTAGTACAATTAATTTAACATGTTATTAAGCACAATTTATTAAACTTTTAGAATAGGAAACAAATGAATAATACAACCTCCTTGGTTAATGGCTAATTATATACATAATAGTACACTTCAAATGACTCAGAAAGCTATATCACAAAATAGCAGTGCAATATAGCAGTGAAGAGTAGATGACATAGCTCTATACCTTTATCTTTTGCTCGTTTCTCCTCTTCTTCTTTCCTCTTTTTTCTAAACTGAGCACCTGATAGCTTTGACCTCTTCTTATCCATTTGCGGTTATTTGACAGACCTTAGTGGCTTAGTGTGAAGATTCGTTCTGTAATAAATAATATACATTTCACTATTTAACCAAACCCAGAAAAATAACATTACATATGTTAAAGTATGGGCCTTTATTCCCAATAATATTAATCTGGAAGCATTTTGCATTGTTTAGGTCTTTTATGGGAAGGTTTATGGAAAATGCAATAGATGGTTTTTTATTAATAAAAATATATTTATTGATCTTTTATTATTTATTTTATTTTATTTTTTATTTTTATTTATTTCTTTATTTATTTATTCTTATTTTTATTTTTATTTTTTTGCAGGCGCTCATGCCGCCCCTCCACAAATGCCGCCCTGTGCGGCTGCCCATATTGCCCATATGAGGAACCGCCACTGTATGGGGGGCACCGCTCGGCAGAGGAATCTCTTTAAATGGGGTGTGTAAGGACAGAGAGTATCCCCTAACCTGAGATGCTGCCTCCCTATATCCCACAACACTTGTGTTGAGCTGTGGGATCTATCACCACAATGTTTTCATTTTACTACCTTAAACTATACCCAATCTATCAACATATGCGTCTAATCGATTTTTAAACATGTTTATGGACGTGCTACTAATTACTTCTACCGGCAAACTATTCCAGCTATTAACTATTCTATGCGTAAAAAAGTTTTTGGCAACTGCTATCTCGAACCTTCTACTTGTCAACTTACACCCGTTATTTCTAGTCCTATTATATTGAGATATTTCGAAAAAGCTATTTCTATCTACGTTATCGAACCCATTCATAATTTTGAAAACCTGGATTAGATCACCCCTTAGCCTCCTAGTCTCGAGTGTTGTCAATTTTAACTCCTTAAGCCTATCCTCGTACGACTTTGACCTAAGCGACGGAATCATCTTAGTTGCTCGTCTTTGAACTCTTTCGATTTTGTCTATATCTTTGCGCATATGCGGATTCCAAAATTGGACCGCGTACTCCAAATGGGGTCTAACTAATGATTTATAAAGAGGAACTATAATATCGCGCGATTTGTACTCAAAATTTCGAGCTATAAAACTTAACACTTTGTTCGCCTTATTGACCGCTGCTGTACTTTGTTTCGCAACTTTTAACTCACCAGTGACTATAACTCCTAAATCTTTTTCCTGCTCTACGCTTGTTAAATCTTTCCCTGACATACTATACGCAAAATTACCGTTACGGGAACCTATATGCAAAATTTTGCACTTATCAACGTTAAATCTCATTTGCCATGTGACTGACCAATCAACGATTTTATTCAGATCTTCCTGGATTTTACCTCTGTCTTCGTCATTAATCGCCCTACCACCCAGCTTCGTGTCATCCGCAAACTTTGAAACTGTACTGACTAGGCCGACATCTAAATCGTTAATATATATAAGAAAAGCAAGGGGCCCAATACAGAACCCTGAGGAACGCCACTCGCTACATTAGCCCAAACGACTCCGCTCCATCAACGACCACCCTCTGTTTCCTACCTCGCAACCATTCTTCTAGCCAATTTATTACTACACCCTGATTCCATGAGCCTTAGTTTTTTCAATGAGTCTTTTGTGCGGCACGGTGTCAAATGCTTTTTGAAAATCTAAATACACTACATCAACCGCCCGATGTCTATCGTAAACGTCAACCACGCTTTGGAAAAATTCTAAAAGATTACTTAAGCAAGATTTGTTTCGCCTAAAACCGTGCTGCGTATTTCTAACTAGTTTATGCACTTCTAAGTGTTCGACTATACGATCCCTAATTATTGATTCCAGTAGCTTACATACAACAGACGTTAAACTGATTGGCCTATAATTTCCCGCCGCACCTTTATCGCCTTTCTTAAAGATAGGTGTTACGTTTCTAACTTGAAATTATCTGGTACGCACCCCTCAGAAATAGACGCATTAAAAATCTTTGTTAGCGGCACAACAATGCTATCTTTTGATTCTTTTAGTTGTATGTGATATATGGAATCCGGCCCCGGTGATTTACGCGTTTTCATTTTAACAAAATAGCGCATTACTTCCCCTTCACTAACCACGATATTATCCAAAATATTACCATTATCAAAAGGTATTATGTTTATGACCGTAGGGATATTTGTTACATCTTCTATTAAAAACTGACATAAAAAATTCGTTTAGCAAGGTAGCCATTTCCTTGTTTTCAGAAACTAGATCTCCGTTTACATTTTTCAAAGGCCCCAAGACACTTTTTACTGGATTTCTATTATTGACGTATTGAAAGAATCGCTTGGGGTTTTCTTTACCGTCACGAGCTATGGAGATTTCAAATTCGCGCTTGGACTTTTTTATTACACTTTTTGCTTCACGCCTCAGAGATATGTAGTTGTTTCGTAACAACAGATTATCTTTATCGCACTTATATAGCCTATAAGCCCTATCTCTTCTCTTTATAATGTCTCCTACTCTAGAAGTAAACTACAAGGGCTTGTTGTTTACTTTCGCACGCTTAATTTTGTACGGTACACATTCCTCATTTATAGTCCTAAATACCGTTTCGAACGATTCCCACATTAGTTTTGCGTTGGAGTTCCCCATTACGTTTTCCCAATTAACGTGTGACAATTTATTTCGAAATTTACTAAAGTCTGCGTGCTGGAAGTTAGGAATTTTAGTCGAGTTAGTTGGTTTCGAGTGACTTACTGAGAGAACAAACTCTACCATATGGTGATCGCTATTACTTAACGGTTCCATTACTTGAAGATCAGTAATTAGCCTATCATCCATAGTTATTACTAAATCTAAAATACTGTCCAACCTCGTAGGTTAACGTCGTTGGATATATATATATATATATATATATATATATATATATATATATATATATATATATATATATATATATATATATATATATACAGGGTGTCCGAGAATTATCTGTACAATTTTTGGCTGTTATTAAAAGTCAACCATGAAGTGTAGAATTCCAGTATTGTCCCATTTTACAGAGAATTTCATTATGTTTTTTCTGATACCAAGTTGTGGCAAGTTTTTTAGAAATTCCAGTGTGTCCGAACATTATCTGTACAATTACATTTTTTAATAAAATTCTTGATAACACACGTAAAATTCTTAAACAAGATTATTTAGAATCTGTATTTTCAAAAGTTTCTTTTATTAAAGTAACGTTGTCACAAACATTCGATATGTGCACCATTAGTGATTCGCAAAACACCCAATCGATACTCCAAATGTTGCCATGTACGCTGCACCATATCCACATCAATTCGCTCAATAGCAGCTGTGATTCTTGCTTTTAAATCATCAATGTCTGTCACCCGCGTATATTTCTAAAAACTTGTCAATACGTGGTATCAGACAAAACTTAATGAGATTCTCTATAAAATGGGACAACACTGGAATTTCTACACTTCATGGTTGACTTTTAATAACAGCCAAAAATTGTACAGATAATTCTCGGACACCCGGTATATATATATGCAATATATATATATATATATATATGTATATATATTACACGGATATGTATATATGTATATATGTTTGCGGATGACACGAAGCTGGGTGGTAGGGCGATTAATGACGAAGATAGCGGTAAAATCCAGGAAGATCTGAATAAAATCATTGATTGGTCAGTCACGTGGCAAATGAGATTTAACGTTGATAAGTGCAAAATTTTGCATATAGGTTCGCGTAACGGTAATTTTGCGTATAGTATGTCAGGGAAAGATTTAACAAGCGTAGAGCAGGAAAAAGATTTAGGAGTTATAGTCACTGGTGATTTAAAAGTAGTGAAACAAAGTACAGCAGCGGTCAATAAGGCGAACAAAGTGTTAGGTTTTATAGCTCGAAATTTTGAGTATAAATCGCGCGATATTATAGTTCCTCTTTATAAATTATTAGTTAGACCTAGTGATGTAAAAAAACCGTTTTTTTTATTTTTTGTTGTTTTTTTTGTTTTTTTTGTCGTTTTTTTTGTTTTTTTTCTGTTTTTTTTGTTTTTTTTGTTTTTTTTAATAATTAATATAGATATTGCCAATTTAATTATAAGGTATACTTTTGCAATGATATATATTATAAAAATAAATAAATAATAATAAAATAGGCATATGGTACCAGTATAGAATGTCCTTTTCAGCCTATTTACAGAAAAAAACTGGCCTCTTTCTTGCACTGAAAGTCTTGTATCTTGAGATCTATTAAACTTGCGAGAACACTGGCTGGGAGCTGACTGCCCATTGTCCAACCTTTCCAGGACTCTCCCATCCATTCCTCGGATTTTGAATCTCCCACTTAACTATCCTTTAGACCCGCGATGACATATTCCCCCCCCCCCCACGAGACCATCCATATATATATACATACACATACACCCATATACATATATACCAATATATACATAAATACTTATATACACATTTATATCTATTGTATACCCCATACACATGCATACATCCAGAATTCCAGATACATACGCATGCATACTCACATAGTGTATATACCTACACAAACTCATACACCTCTATTTCGCCCTTTCATTACCTCCGAGATCATTTAGCACATACAGTAATATCCATACAGCCAAAAGAAACCAATTAAGCACAGACAGAGCAGCAAAGCTAGTATTTATATCCCAAAATGCAAAATTCCAAGAAAGTGAAGTAAACATGGTGCTACATTGGCTTCGTCAACATCCAAATCTGCAATAAATACCAGTACCTGTGATATTGAAACTATTTGCTTTAATCAATCTAGTGATAATGATTCTTCAATGGAAATAGAATCAGATAATGAAAGTTAAACAGCATTAGGTTAACACAAGGTTAAAGAAAGATGAATATTTATATTTTTTTATTTTCTATTTGGAATATATATATATATATATATAATATATATATATAATATATATATATATATATATATTATATATATACACACACACACACACACACACACTGGTATTCTTGCCAATTACAATTATATCTATTGTTTTATACCATATTATGGATATTATACCAGTACCTGTGATATTGAAACTAGCATATATGCTCTACCCAATCTAGTGATGATTCTTCCATGGAAATGAAGGTTAACCAACATTAGGTTAACAAAAAGGTTCAAAAAAGGTGAATATTTTTTTTTTCGATCTGGAATATATATACTGGTACTCTTGCCAATCACAATTATGTATATTGTTTGAAATGAGGAAGAATGTTTTATGTTCTAGTTAAAAAATAGGTATATACATATAAAAAATGAGGGTTTGTTTTTCCTTTCTATTATATACTTTTTGTGTGATTCAGTTTTTCTAAAAGATGACTATATACTACATATACTAGGTATAACCGTATAAGCATGGTAGTATAGTAAATTATAGGTAATACTAATATACTTATTAGATTAAAGGAAGAAAAATATGGAATAAGTTTAAAAAATAAAAAACAAAAAAAAACAAAAAAACAGACTATCTTCGTTTTAAAAAAAACAAAAAAAAAGACACAACAAAAAACAAACCGACACAATAAAAACGACTCACATCACTAGTTAGACCCCATTTGGAGTACGCGATCCAATTTTGGAATCCGTATATGCGCAAAGATATAGACAAAATCGAAAGAGTTCAAAGACGAGCAACTAAGATGATTCCGTCGCTTAGGTCAAAGTCGTACGAGGATAGGCTTAAAGATTTAAATTGACAACACTCGAGACTAGGAGGCTAAGGGGTGATCTAATCCAGGTTTTCAAATTTTGAATGGGTTCGATAACGTAGATAGACAGGGCCGGATTAAGACCTTTAGAGGCCCTAAGCACTTAAAAGATTTTGGTGCCCCATATATATGTAATTCAAAATATAAACAAAAATAAACCATAAAATAAAATGTTGTTCACTACAAATTCAAACAATGAAAAAAAATAAATACTATATATGAATATATATATAATTCAGTTTTCAACAGCTAATAGGCTATAAGCCGCGATTATAATAGTATAATAAATCCATGGTAAATCCGACAATGGAAAATTTCTGTGGTGCCCCCCTTCCCTTGATGCCCTAAGCACGGGCTTATTTTGCTTAATGGTTAATCCGGCCCTGCGCAGTGCCGGATTAAGACCTTTAGAGGCCCTAAGCACTTAAAAGATTTTGGTGCCCCATATATATGTAATTCAAAATATAAACAAAAATAAACCATAAAATAAAATGTTGTTGTTCACTACAAATTCAAACAATGAAAAAAAATAAATACTATATATGAATATATATAATTCAGTTTTCAACAGCTTATAGGCTATAAGCCGCGATTATAATAGTATAATAAATCCATGGTAAATCCGACAATGGAAAATTTCTGTGGTGCCCCCCTTCCCTTGATGCCCTAAGCACGGGCTTATTTTGCTTAATGGTTAATCCGGCCCTGTAGATAGAGATAGCTTTTTCGAAATATCTCAATATAATAGGACTAGAAATAAAGGGTGTAAGTTAACAAGTTGAAGGTTCGAGACAGCAGTTGCCAAAAACTTTTTTACGCATAGAATAGTAAATAGCTGGAATAGTTTGCCGGTAGAAGTAATTAGTAGCACTTCTAAAAACATGTTTAAAAATCGATTAGACAGATATGTTGATAGACTGGGTATAGTTTAAGGTAATAAAAGTAAGGCTTTGTGGTGATCGATCCCACAGCTCAAACAGGTGCTGTGGGATATATGGAGGCAGCATCTTGGGTTAGGGATACTCTCTGTCCTTACACACCCCATTTAAAGAGATTCCTCTGCCTAGCGGTGCCCCCCATAGTACTGTGAAGTATTGAAAAACTCATGATCTTCACTTGCCCCACAAACACCTTGAAATGGGAGACCCAAAATGGGTGCACACACATTCTACATTACTGTACAGTCTTTACAGCCACACCTACACTTTTCCTCCTAAGTATATATATTGTAATGTATAATGATTGTAAATTTTGACTTGGTCCGCAATCGACATGGACCGTGACTTATTTTTCGTTGGCAAGGTACTAGTATTGATGGATACCGTAGTGAAATTGACTGGATTCTTTGGATCTGATATATTTGCATGTTGGTTATAAATAGATATAGAGTGTAACATATTTGTGGATAGTAGTCTATTACGACTTGATCCTCTGGATCCAGAGATTCTATCTTTAGTTTTAAATCGATAATTAATTAGTTTTAAATCGATAATTAATTAGTTTTAAATTGGTAATTAATTAGTTATGCAAAAATTGGTCGTTGCCAATGTACAGGCAGTTTTTGCATAAATTTCTTATGTTCTTGTGGTTCGGAACCCACGTAAAATTGTAGGTCCCCTTCGCCACCACGGAGGACATACACAATTACGAACACAGTTAGGTAGACCAACCATGAGTGGATCCTAGGGTCTTTGTTGGTCTGTAACATTATAACATTATATATATATATATATATATATATATATATATATAT